>PVHT021183528.1:12663578-12804944 GCA_004024745.2 Catagonus wagneri | reverse complement strand
GCTACAGCTCCTGTTAGACCCCTAGCCTGGGAACCTCCATATGCCGTGGATGTGGCCCAAATAAGGCAAAAAGAAAAAAAAATATATGATTTTAATTGACCTTATAATCTTGCATTATATTGGTGTCCTAGAATTCATTTTGACACTGCCCCGTGGCTGAGCATTTAATATCGGTCCCTGTTATAAATAACACAGCAGTGAATGTATTAGTATCCTTCCCTGTTGATTTCTTTGGAGTTACTGGCCAAAAGCTGTGAACCTTTCAAAAATCTCTGAGACCCTGTCAAATGGAACTGCAGGAAAGTTGCCCTGCCTCACGCTCCCTGGTACCCTATAGAGAGCCCGGGTCCCAGCCCCTCCCAACTCTCTTTTGGGGTGTTGGAGATGCAGCCCGATCCGACCCCCAGCACTGGGAACCTCCCTGAGAAGGTACAGGTGCACAGCAGCCGCCGTCCAACTTTTGACCTTGGAGATCTGACCCCGCGAAGGGGGGCTCGACTTGTCCCGTGCGGCCTCCAGGATAAGGCCGACCCTGACAGCGTGAAGGTTCCCTGATGCTTATCGATGCCGTGTAACAGGCGTCCCCACCCCACCCCGTGCGGCAAGGTCTCTGCCCCCGCTCTGTTGAGGCTGAAGCGCTCTTTGAGGTCCAAACGCCAGGTGGCGGGTTAGACCCCGAGACCCCTGAGAACTGTGCTGCTGGGACAATTCTGTGAGCCGACCAGCTCAGCAGTGATTCTAAAGTTAGGAAACAGAGGAAAACCTTGACTCCACTCTTTAGACCCTCTCTACCCATCTGTTTTCTCAGGTGTAAGGTGGGGTTGTAGTGAGAATTAAATTTGGTAGTATCTGTACATCAATATAAATGTGATTATGTTACTATATTAATAATAGCTAGTAGCATGGGTGTGAGCACAAGTATGAGACGGCAGTATTGGGTTAAGAACCAGACCCGGGTTTGGTGACTAGTCACACCCCCAGGCAGAAATTGGAACAGAAAAAAGAGGCACTTGGGGGGGCTGGGGGAAAGATTTGTTCACATTTATTAAAAATTCAGAAAAAATATAGAACAAATTTCCTTTAGAACACCTGGTGTATGGGTTTTATTTGTTCTTTCATTGTTGTGTCTATCAGCGTCATAATTGTGCAGAGTTCATCCAGTCTAAAAGCACTGCAAGGTCTACAGCACTGCAGGGATGTGCTGGGGTCAGCTTATTATATCAGCTCGTGAGAGCCTGTTGTTACATTTTTAAGTGTTGTGCAAGGCAGTTTTTAAGCACGACCATTATTAAATATTAAATTACACAACTTTCGATTCCATGAGTTACGTTAAAAACAGGTACTAAATATTAAAAGCCTAATCATTTTACTACTCTCTTGTGTTTGTGAGGTAATTACATCTATTATGTCTATGTGGTAGAAATATTATGTAACGGTGTGCTACTGTGAATATCTTTTAACTCTGCTTTTGGTGATAGCACCTTGGTAGCTTGAAATTAGCCCTGGTGGGAATATTTACACCACTGAAATTGGCAAACGCACCAAACCAGGGCCTTCTTTCCCCTGGAAAACCAGTTGTTAAACATTTACCAGCATACCGGGGCTTGTACCCCCAGTCCCTAACCTGCTTTGCTACATGTCTCGTTACCTATTCCCTAAAGGTGGCTGCTTTCATTGCTTTTAGCTGTTTCTTTTTCACGTCTCCCCGTATTTCTTAATCACATGCTTTCACTGCTATGCCTTGACTTTTTAAATCTTAGACACTGTCAATTGACTTCCTGTTATGGGAGATGAGGATCTGGCTCTCTACCAGCTCAGTCTCCCCTCTTAACTGTACACACACACTTTTCCTATCTCTGTCTTCCCAGTATATTATAGCACTATTCATGTTTAAATAAATACTCGGGGTTTACGTTGTTACCATGATGTAAGCATTGTACGTAAATTATTATCACTATGATTGCATTAGCTTTGTTTTTTTTTTCTTTTTTCCTTTTTAGGACCACGCCTGTGGCATGTGGAAGTTCCCAGGTTAGGGGACTAATCAGAGCCACAGCTGCCAGCCTACAGCACAGCCACAGCAACACCAGATTCAAGCCATGTCTGTGACATACACTGCACCTCTCAGCAACGCGGGATCCTTAACCCACTGAGCGGCGTCAGGGATCAAACCCCATCCTCATGGTTGCCAGTTGGGTTCATTACCACTGAGCCACAATGGGAACTCCAGCATTAGCTTTCTTATACAGTTTTTTTCCTGGAGTTAATCATTGCATTTTCTAATTTGCTTGATCTCTCTATAAAACTGTGGTTCTCAAACTTTTCTTCTTAGCAGTGAAATTTGCCTTTCAAACAAAATTTTGTGTGAACCTACTATATAAATAGGAAAATCAGAGCTGCCAGGTTGAAAGGAGGTCCCCTCCCCTTGGGAATGCTGCCTACAGCCAAGCAGGTTGTGCGCTGCACAACTCTAGGCATCACCATTCACATGAACAACAATACGATTCATTCCTGAGAATCGTCATTACCCACCCCTTTGGGGAAGGCATCCATTGTGTAAAGAGAGGTCCACCAGGCAGTATACATTACATCAGGGATCTCACCTCACCCCATTCTGAATACATTCCAGTGATAAGGCTTCACGTGTCCCCCCAGGGCATCACCTGCAGGCTGCTGGCCAGTAGTGACTGCTAGCTGATGACCACCTGCTGATTGATTCAGTGCCCCTCAGATTTGCATGGGTGTCAAAAGCTTTATGCAGATGGCTTTTCTCAAGGACCACTCCAGGGCCGCCTTTGGGATCAGATGTAAGGAGGGGCTCTGTCAGAGAGTAAGTGAACTGTGTAAGCAGATATAGCGCCTATCTGCCTAGGGATGACAGAGCTGGAGGAGGGGAGCTGGCCAACAGTGAGCTATAGGGTTCAGAAAGCTTTGACAGTCACCCCTGTGTGGGAATCCTAGATTTGCTTTCGGCTGGGGAGTTTGGAGCAAGTAGCTTAAACTTTCTGGGCCTTAGTTTCCTCATGCCTAATTCCCAGGGATTTATGAGAGTTAAAGAAGCTTTTAGCTGTGTAACCCTAATAAATCCCAGGGCCACACGTGGCTCAGTCTCTGCTCAGAGTCTCATTTAAAGAAACATAGTCCAACAACCTAAAAGAAATTGGAAACAAAATTCCAGTTGAAATTGCATCCCTCATACAATGGGAAAGGGGATCCCATTCCTAACTGAGAGCAGTCTTCCCTAAATCCTTTCCCTCCGTTTTTAATCTCCCCCAGTGTACAGTGTCGGTGTACTGAGGTCTGAGTGTAACCTCCAAGGCCCTTTTCCTCTCTTTCTCTGCCTCATTCCTCACCCTCTATAATACTGCCATTTCCTCCAGGTCTGTTTTTTCTCTACTCGTCTTGCAATTGCTGTGTCACAAAAAAACAAACGATCTGGAGATAAGCTGATAGACATGCAGGCAAGTAGAGGGTGGGCAAGAGGTTATGGCAGGACGCACACTCTGAAATAACTCTTGTCCCGTCATAGTGATGAAGTGTAAGTCCTTTCTAGAAGAGACTTGGCAGAAACTGGTTGTCTTCCTCCTTATTGAGGAATCTAAAGGAGGGTGAGGTTTGACCTGAGTAAGGTGACATTACTCATTACTCATTAGCAGATGGGCAGTGACTGGGAAAACCCTCCATATTTCCTCCACACCCCAAAAAGCTAATATTAAAAAGACCTGGGGTTGGAGACAACAGCTTCTACCTGCAGTTTCCCCTCCCTTCCCTGCCACCTTTATAGCCACTAAGCATGGAACTCCCCCAACCACACCCCACCAGCTCCAAAGATGGAGTTCCATCTTTGGTGGACTCCATTCCCTTGCAGGATGTCTTCCAGGTCATGTACTGTGCACCTACTGTGTGCCGGACTTGTCAGGAGTTAGATACTCAGAGACAAGGAAGACATGAGCCTGTCCTCAGTGGCTCACAGACAAGTAAATACAAACCGCAGTTCTACGTGATGGTGCCTATAGTAGAAGGAAGCACAGAGGAGGCATTCTTAACCCATTGAGGGATCAGGGAAGACTTCCTGGAGGAGGTGTCGTCCAGCCTGTGTGATAAAACTGTCATGTATTGAGCATTCACTCTGATCATAATCTCTGCACTAAGCACTCCGCTAAGCACATTAGCTTGTTGAATCCTCACAGCAATACTAAGAGGAAGGTGTTGTCATCCTCATTTTAGAAATGAGGAAATCAAGGCTCAGAAAATTCACTGACTTTCCCAAAGCCACAGAGCTAGAAAGTGGCAGAGCTGTGTTTCAAACACAGACCTGTGTGACTCCAAACACTATACTTTCAACCACAGGTCACTGGGTACAGGTGTTTAAGATGCACACTGCACAAGCTTGCCGCTCCTGGGAATGGCACCATTCATTTCCCAGGCAGAATAACTTCTGTGAGAGCATATGGGTGGCCCTTGAGATTCAGGCCTCTCTACTGATTCCTGGAGCAGCAGGAAAGAGCCTCCTCTTGGTCCAAACCTGGCTGTGTCACCTCCTCTGAGAGGCTGTGAGGAGTACAGGCACATGACCCAGTAACTGCCAGGACTGCTGCCCACCAGGCTTTGGTCCAAAGGTGTTGTGTGGATCAGTGCAGCCCCAGCCACCATCATTTGGTGTCGGAAGGATGCAGCTGCAGAGTGATACGACCTAGTAGGATGCAGGCACCCAAAGATGAAAAGACATTAGTGGGCCCTCAGGGAACTTCTGGTCGGATTTGGAAGCCCAGGGTGCAGGCTTTTCTTTCCGGTCATCCCAGGACCATCAAAGTAACCCCCTTCTCTCCCTCTCTTTCCTGGCAGACGGGCAGGATTGAACCCAACTACCCCAAAGTCTGCGGTCACCAGGGCAATGTGCTGGACATCAAGTGGAACCCCTTCATCGACAACATCATTGCCTCGTGCTCAGAGGACACGTCGGTGAGCTGGACGGTTGCCCCCTGGGGAGGGTGGGCCCATGGGGGCTCCTCCTGGCTTCCTTCCAGAGGCCTTCCTCTCTAAATTCCCTCCTTCTCCCTCTTTGCCTTCTTCTGTCCTCTTTGTCGTCCCTCTAGCCAGCAGCCCCCATCCCGATGGGGAGGTGGAAGAGGACGGGGCGGGCGGGAGCAAATCCATGGACTGTTGGGCAGGTCTTGTGCCTTTAGTGTGATTTCCCTGGGAGGTGTTGACTTTGTAGGTGAGAATCAGAACAAAAAGATTCAGTGTGTGATTTGGCACAGGTCTGTGGTCTCAAAAGGAACACGGACAAGGAGGAAGGGGGAGAGGAAGGAAAGGGACGAGCTGTGAGGTGTTAAAAGAGGCCCTGTTCACCCAGGCTGGACAAATGTACCATCTGGTTTTGTCCTCTGAGAGCCGTGGTTATAGGAAAGGACACTGGGCTGAGGGTTCTTGTGACTTGTCCAGGGACGCACAGTGGTGGCCCAGAATTTGAAAGCCATGTGTCCCACCACTTACTGGGGAGAGAGAAGAGACAGGAGAAGGGAAATGAGGAGAAAGGAGCAGGCAGGAGCTGGAGGGAAGGGGAAGAGAGGACAGGTGGGGAGATGAAATGCAGGGAAGAAAGGAGGCAGAGACTTTGGGGAGGGGAGATAAAGAATCCAGGAAAAGTAAAATGTGAAGCTGCTGTTGGGCCAACTTGTCCCCGGGCTCTGCTGATTTTCACATGAGGAGGTGGGGTCAGCTGTCAGCAGTAGGCTCCACGTTTCTGGAGAGGGGTCCCCACTCTTTTCCTCAGTTGCCCTTAAGTAATGTTAAAACACCAGCCTGGAAACAGGAAGGGATTTCAGAGCCTCAGCCGAGCTGGTGAGGAGGGGCCGCTCCAGTTCCCCCGTGTTCCCAGGAGAAGGAAGATCATCCTTCCATTTAGGCCACAGGCATCTCTAGTGCTCACTGGCATAGCGTGGGCGCAGGTCCTAGATTCCCAGGATGCTGGAATTAGAGGGAACTTTGGAGCTCATGTCTCCTGTCTTTCCAGACTGTCCTGGGAGCTCCTGAGAACAGAGGCCATGGCCTTTTCAGTTCAGCATCTCAAGCATCCAGCACAGAGCCTACTACCTAATAAATGCTTCGTAGTTATTAAGTGGTTTGGATGGATGGATACCTGGATATATGTTGCCTGGATGGCTAGATGGGTGAATAGATGAATGGATTTTTGGATGGATGACTACGTTGATGGATAGATGACTGAATGGGTGGATAACGGATAGATAGATGAGTGGAAGGGAAGAAGCTGAAGGTGAATGGATAGATGGATGAAGGGAAAGATAAATGAGTGCATGTGTGGATGAGCCCAGCTAATGAATTATTCAAAGAAAGAGAGAGATGCACAATAAATGGTCTCCACTGGTTAACAAATTGGGGAGTGGGGAAGAGCTGGCACAGTACCTAGTAGAAAGGGGTGGTGGGGAGGGGCTAAGAGAGTGGAATGGACTTGACTAGCTCCTGAAGGTCAAAGCCCTGAGTCAACCCAAGAGGATTCCTGAGAGCAGCAGCAGCAAGAGCAGAGCCCACGTGAGGGCAAGAGCTTGTGATGGGCACGGTCCATTAGGTTTGGTTACTTTCTTCAGAAATACGGATGCAGTGGCCAATGGTCAGAGCACAGATGGGTCAGAGGATGGGTACAGGGTAATGGGGCCCAGGACAGGTATGGAACCCCAGATGGGAATGAGGACACTGGTTGCTTCCTGGGCTGGGAAGGAGGCAGCTGGAGTTGGTGGGGACCAGAGAGCTCGGTGGTCAGTGCGGGTGAGGACTGGGCTCAGTGAGAGAGAGGGAAGGTGGAGGTGCTGTCCATCCTTCTCTCCTGGGTGCAGGGGGCCCCAGAAGGAGCTTGTGCCACAGCCCGCTCTGTCCTTACCCGTGCTGAGGTACTGAGCCACTGTCACTAGGCATCAGGGAGCAGACACCCCTGAAACTTGGGGCTGCTTTACACCGAGCTTCTCCACCCACTCTGGGCTGGACACAATCAGTTAACCCTCACCGCCACCCTGTGCGACAGGCACTGCCACTCCAAGCCGAGGGCTGTGGGCAGATCATGGGACTGGGGAGCAGAGGAGGGCTGCTGGCCCCACAGCCCAAGCTCCTCCTGCTCTGTGCAGTCTCATGATGACATGAATCTATGGACGGTGTCCCCCGTTTAAGGCACACTGGACCGTAGTGTGCTCACCCCAGATGCCGGGCTTCCAAGACAGCGTGACTGTGGACTCTGGTGGACCTGGAGTTGAGTCTCAGCTTTACCATGTACTAGCTGGGTGACCCAAAAGTGCGTTATGTACCCTCTCTGAGCCTCAGTGTTGCTCTCTTTATACGGCAGTTATGATGGTGCGGCCCTCGGCACTTGCTGTGCGGACAAGAGGAGGCCTGTGCCCGGCGCTGTGCCCCCTGGTCTGAGAACACGGAGGTCATTTTGCACCCGCGGAAGGTCAAACAGAGGCCCCCGTGCCAAGGGGGAGGGAAGGATTCCTTTTGGCTCGGATGCAGGCAGGGTAGAGAGTGTTAGAGAGCTGGAGGGACCCTGGCGAAGCAGGACTTTGACAGCAGAGAAGAGGTTTGAGGAGGCCCAGGAAGAGGGCGTAGGCAGAGGCCTGGGCAAGGATGGCTTAGTCCACTCGGGCTGCTGTCACGAAGTACCACAGTCAGAGTGGCTTTTACACAACAGAAATACAGTGTGCCTGTGTTCTGGAGGCTGGAAGTCCAAGATCAGTGGACACCATTCATTGCGTCCTCACAGGATGGAAAGGGCTACGGAGCCCTGAGGGGTCTCTTTTATAAGGCACTAATCCTATTCACGAGGGCCCCACCCTCACGGTCCATCGCCCCCTGAAGGCCCCACCTCCTAGTACCATCACCTTGGGGGTTAGGATTTTTAACATAGGAATTCGGGGGCAACAGGAACCTTCAGAACGTGGCAGAGTTCACTTGGCCTGTTTGGAAGACGGATGTCCTCTGGAGTGGCTGGAGCCCTGGGGCGGTGGCCGGGAAGGAGGCTGCGAAGGGAGGTTGGGAGCAAAAGGAGCAGGTCTGGGACCCCGGGGTGAGGCACTGGACACTGAAATGAGACTTGTGCTTCTCAAGCCATCTGAACATAAGCCAGGACACCACGGAGGCCGTGCAGAGACATGACATGGTCCGGGTTTCAGGGAAGAGGAGCAGGTGGATCCCAGGGGTCCCGGGGGCTTTGTGGAGGGGGTGGAGCTCAGGCTGGCTGGGCATGTGCAGGAATGTGGCTCAGCAGGGAGACAGGGAGCACCCAGGGGAGGGGTGTGGCTTGTGTGTGTGGAAGGGGGTGGGTGTAAAGAGAAGGGACACCAGCCTTGGTGGCACAGGGAGGGCTGGCCCAGGGCTGCTGATGCAGAGGGCAGGAGATTAAGTCTTCAGACCAGAGAGGAACTAAGCTCTTGCTCCGGCTGTCAGTCCAGCTGCCCAGGAGCGGCAGCCCAGAGGTCCCTCTTTGCCCCTCGGGTCTCTGCCCCTCCTCAGCCTCTGAGCTAAGCCTCTTGGCATCGGAGTCAACAGCCCCCCACGCCAAGGCTGGAGCCAAGGCGAAAGGCACACTGAGGTCCCAGGGGAAGCCCCTGCCCAAGGTCACACGGGGACCCACGTCCCAGACAGGGCTGGAACCCAGGGCTTCTGGCTCCCAGCCAGCGTTCTGAGCACCTCACCCACAGCCTCATGTCAGGTGAGGAAACCGAGGTTCAGAGCTGCAAAGGGCCGACAGTTCAGCCCCATCAAACATGCAGGACTTCCATCCGTGTGTGCTCTCTGTGCAAAGCCCCGGCAGGCACCGGGGACACACGGAGCGGGGCATCCTGGCGCAGGTCCTGGGAGGGGTGGGCTGTAAAGGCAGAGGAGCCAGCGGCCCCCAGGAAGGGGTGAGGGGGCCGCTCACTGCTGCCAGGGGCAGGCCTCCCTCGACCAGCTCCAGACCCAACAGTCAACTCACTGCACATCAGACATGACGTCCAAAGCCAAGGTTAAGAGATCAGCGGGCATGCCTGCTCTGTGCCAGCCACTGCGCGGTGCACCGGGGCTTGAGAGGGAACCAGGCAGAGGGGCCCAGAGAGATGCTTGCACACCCCCTGGCACCCCTCCGCCGCCCTCTGCTTGTCTCACAACGTTCAGAGGACACTGAAGGGATCTAGCCAGCCTCCCCCATCCCCCAGCCCAGCTCTTTTCCCATCTCCCCCGTCCCGTGAAAAATCTCCAGTGAGCTCCATCCCCTGCGTCCCTTGGGGTGGGCCTCCCCTCCCCCACAGCGCGCGGCGGTCCTCGGGGAGGCCGACCCCACCCTTCCCGGGGTCCAGGGAACATCCTCAAGCCCTTTCCCAAGGGGCTTCCGTCCTGAGGGAAGGGTGGGGGCTGTCACTCTCCCTGGCATCTGGAAGAATCCAGTTCTTTCCGCTGCTGGGTGATGTCACCTATTGTTGAAGGGCTGTGCTTTTTATAGCTTCTGCCGCAGCTAGGGAGGGCGGCTGGCAGGCGGCAGGGAAGGGCGCCATGGGTCTCCGAGCCTCATGCTCCCAGCCCCTCTCCAGGAGCCACAGGGAGAGGCTCTGACATCTCAAGGACAGGAGGGAGTGATCCCAGGAGAGGGGACGGAGGCAGGCCCCTAACCCCCCAGGAGAAGGAGTGCTCCTCCCTGAGGAACTGGAGATGGGCTGGGACAGGATGTCAGCCCCGCGGGAAGCAGCCGGAAGCCACCCACCACCCTGCCCTCCTACACACACACACACGCACACACACACACGCATGCACACACACACACAGGCTTGAGAACCATAACCTCTTAGAGCTGGAAGGAAGCGACACACTCCTTTGAGACATGGAAGGACAGCAGCCTGAGAGGCCTCACCAACCACCTGGCAGCTGCGGAGCCACCACCACGTGGAGGTGCGGCTCAGTCCTTAGGCAGCCGGACTCTGGAGGCCAGAGGCCCAGGACCTGGCTCTGCCAGTTCCCCGACCTGTGATCCTGAAACCAGTTTCTTTGCCTCTCTGAGCATCGGTTGCCCTGCTGTGAAATGGGAACTATATTGGGTTTATCATGAGAACGGAATGAATACACTGTTTTTGGCTCCTAAGGGCTCCGTAACCAAAGAGTTTAGATAACTCACCCCAGCCAGGGCTGGCCAGAGGGCTGGGAGGGGCAGACCCAGGGCGCTTCCCATTATGTCTCTTTGCTCCTTGAGGCCCCACATGGGCCCGCCCTCACTGGTTTCCAAAAGAAGACTAAGCTGGAGTTCCCGTTGTGGTGCAGCAGAAACGAATCTGACTAGTTTCCATGAGGTTGTGGTTTCAATCCCTGATCTCGCTCAGTGGGTTAAGGATCCAGTGTTGCTGTGAGCTGTGGTGGAGGTCACAGATGTGGCTCCAGTTCAACCCCCTAGCCTGGGAACTTCCATGTGACGCAAGTGTGGCCCTAAAAAGCAAAAAAAAAAAAAAAAAAAAAGGTTTCTAAGCTGAATGCTGAGCTTCAAAATCCAAGAAAGAAATCCCACCTGGTCCCCCTTCCAAATCAGGACTAGCAGGGTGACTTGCCATCTGTCCCTCTTGCCACCAGCCAGAGCAAGGGCTGGCCTGCTTCCTTACAGGAGAGTCACCGCTGAACCTGCTAATGGTAGGAAGGTTTCTGGGCTTTTCAGCTTCTTCCATTGGCTCGTTCATTTAAAAAGTACATCTAAGGTGCCTACTGTGCGCCAGGCACTATTCCTCACCCTAAAGAGAGAACAGTGAATTTAAAGACCCCACTCCAGGAGTTCCCATTCGTGGCTCAGTGGTTAACGAATCTGACTAGGAACCATGAGGTTGTGGGTTTGATCCCTGGCCTTGCTCAGTGGGTTAAGGATCCGGCGTTGCCGTGAGCTGTGGTGTAGGTTGCAGATGAGGCTCGGATCCCGCGTTGCTGTGGCTGTGGCGAAGGCCGGCAGCTACAGCTCCTGTTAGACCCCTAGCCTGGGAACCTCCATATGCCGCGGGTGCAGCTCTACATAAAGGCAAAAAGACAAAAATAAATAAATAAATAAAATAAAATAAAATGAAGACCTCACTCCTGTACGGAGGAGCTGACCGTCCAGTGGGAGACCTGGCAGGTTGTCTGTGCCACAAATAGAGTGATTTTTAGATACTTGAGACCAAGGAGTAGCGAGTCTTTTTGGAATAAGAGTGTGAAGGACATGCCCTTTCCAGGTTATCAGATTCCATCCAGGGGAGGAAGAGGGGACTGGGCTAGGGGAGGGGTTCAGAAGAGAGAAACAGGGCAGTTTGCCTGATTCAAATCCGAAGTTTGAATTCCAGCTCCTCCATTCTTAGCTGTGCAACCTCAGCAAGTTTCCTAACCTCTCTGGGCTTCATTTCCTTACCTGTGTAATGGCAGTCATCCATATTAATGATAATAGGTGGCACGTATCCTTTCATGTGTCCAGCCTCATGTATACTGTTTCATTTAATCCTCTATCAACCACCTCAGCAGTAGATGCTCAATTGTGCTTCCCTCTGGGCCTCTCTCACCACCTTCTCTTTTGAGTGATTTTTTTTTTTTTAGGGCCGCACCCATGGCATGTGGAGGTTAGGCTAGGGCTCTAACAGGAGCTGTAGCCACCGGCCTACGCCACAGCCACAGCAACGCGGGATCCGAGTCACGTCTGCAACCTACACCGAAGCTCACGGCAACACCGGATCCTTAACCCACTGAGCAAGGCCAGGGATCAGACCTGCATCCTCATGGATACTAGTCTGTTTCTTAACTCCCTGAGCCACAACGGAAACTACTCTTTCCAGTGATTCGTTCCCCATGTTGGGAAGCAGTTGTGTGGTGAGGAGACAGCAATGCTAAGGTAGACTCTGAGGTTGTTCCTCTTGTTTAAGTGAGTGGCAATAAACTCAGTTTCTAGTACTGAGCAGAATAATTGGCAAGAAAGGAAGAGGTGAGAGTCCCAAGACTCTCTGGGCAGGACCCTCACCATTTTTCTTCTCACTGCTGGAGACACGAGAGTTGCTCTGACCTCAGCTCCAGGCCATGTATCTGTGGAGTGAGTGGATGGAAAGCCTAGGCCGGTGACCGTGGGATGCGGTACAGCTAAATTTGATGCTATCAGAGGGCAGAAACCACGTCTTACACTTGCCTGTCCCTCCTTACAATACTCCAAAGAGAGTTGTTGAATTGTTTTTAAGTAAATACTAAGGAGTTGGAATCCATATCTTCTCCCAGATACTTAGGACCACTGGGAACTCCAGCTCTTCCTCTGAGCCCGTGTACCATAAATGCAGATGATAGGAACTGTTTGCGAAGCTGTATGACAAGCAGTTCCCCTAACCAGAGCGTTCTTGCCCTCAGCAGCAGTCTTATCAGAGCAGCTGAATAGTCCCTTGCTAGGCCCTGACCCAAAGTCACTAGCAGCCCTCATCCTCAGTGTATCAGAAAGCAGAGACCCAGCCACATAATCATATAATGATTTTACTTTTTTTTTTTTTAGGGCCGCACCCGCCCGCATATGGAGGTTCCAGGCGGGGGGTTAAATCGGAGCTACAGCTGCCGGCCTACGCCACAGTCACAGCAACGCAGGATCCAAGCTGCATCTGTGACCTACAGCTCACAGTTACTCCAGATCCTAACCCATTGCGTGAGACCAGGGCTCGAACCCTCATCCTCATGGATCCTAGTCAGGTTCATTAACCACTGAGCCACGAAGGGAGCTCCCACATAATGATTTTAAACAGGGAATTTATTTGTATTCCATAATGGATGCAGACTTCATACCACATTCATTGACCACACAGGGGACAGTGAAGCACATGTGAAAAATAGAAATCACATGTCTATATGACTGGGTCACTTTGCTGTACAACAGAAATTGGCACAACATTGTAAATCAACTATAATTAAAAAAATAAAAGAAATCACATCTAAAATTTGACCTATACAAAACTTATATATAGTCCTTAATTAATATTAAGCAAGCATTGTAAGTATTACTGAGTGCTTCGTAATACTTATTACTTCGTAATACTTATTACGTAATACTTATTACTTATTACTGAGTGCTTGGTAGGGTACATTTTTTTCTTTAGTCTTCTTAACAACTCTAATTGTAGGTATAATTATTCTTACAGATGAGAAGACTCGGGTTCAGAGAAGCTAAGTAAGTTGGCTGAAGTCACACAGCCGGTGAGGTCACAGCTTCACTTTGCATGGAGCTTGTCAGACCACATAGCTCTCATTTTCTTGGCCAACTGCTCTCTCCCCTGTGCACCGGGACACTTGGTTTGAAGCTTTATAAACTGTCCTGAATAGCTGCCTTGGCTTAGCCTTGTCTGCTGTCTCCCCACAAGTCTGTGAGCTACTTGAGACCAAGGACTGGCCCCTGGTGTCCAACATTGTGACACAGGGAGGGGCTATGGAAATTTTGTCTGATTGATTGTAATGGAGTTTAATTAAACAGGGCTATGACCTAGGGACCTATGAAAGGGACAGTCCCAGGCACAGCTGGTTTTCTGGAGAAAGCACTTTTGCCACTTTTCCCCTCCCCTTCCTTCCAGAAATCCGGTTTGGCAGGCCCTATTGGGTTTCCTGTTGAATCGAAGTAACCCCCCAGAGCCACCTCGGAGCAGATCTGCAGCACTCACCCCACTACCACTCTTTGTTTCCAGGGACTGGCATTCCTTTTCCAGCTACTTAGGCCCACTGTGAACTCCAGCTCCTCCTCTGAGCTCCTGTTGCACGTGGTGTCAACTGTCAGCTGTAGTGAATTGAGCAGAGCTCGGCTTTTCCCTTCCGTGATGACATTCAACGATGTCAAAAGCAGAGAAGTTGGGAAGATTAACTAACACTGTCTCCATGTGCAGAAGAGAAAACTGGGGCCCAGGGAGGAAGTGGCTGGCCTCAAATGCGGTTGTGAGGCCAGGTGCCTCTCTCCCTCTCTGTGGGACATTTTCCATCCAGGACCCTACTCTAGCAGGGTGAAAACAGCACCTGGCTTCCCCTCCCACCACCCCCGCAGCCGCTCATTCCTCTAGACTTGGATCCAGTCCAGGGGCTGAGCCTGGGCACAGGCCCCACCTGCCCTCCCCATGCCCTTGGCTTAGCCCCTTGGTTCCTAGGCAGAGTTGGCACACCGACAAAGCAGTCTGTGTGACCAGAAAAGCCTCAGACTCTCAAGGACCCTGAAGCCCAGGTTGCTTCAACCTCTAAAAGGTGCACACCTCTCCATTCATCGTCTAGACGAGGAATCTGAGCCTCAGAGAAGTTGACTGGCTTGTCCAAATTCATCCACCTGCTCAGTAGCATTGGCGCCTCCCTTCACAACGCAACCCCCCCCCCCAGTGTCTCTCTATTATCCTGCAGGTAAAGCAGCCCAGGGATTCCTCAGTTAGCTGGCTTCTGGAGTTAGGCTGTTCTGAAAAAGGGTCTTCTTCTGACACTTAGCCCAAGCAGGGCTCCTTGGGCCTCAGTGACCAGCTAGGCTGCTCACACCAGCAAGGCTGACCCATTTGCAACTTCTCCACCCCCTATGCCCAAACCCACACGTGGGGGTCATTGCTCTGTCTCCTCAACCTTCCCCACATTCCCAACCTGTCTTTTCAAATGTGGGTCAATGTCCTCTCTTCGAACCCTGTGCCTCCTGGGCCCTCCCACCTCGTCACCCGCAAGACTGGATTCAGGCTCCCCCAGCTCCATGTGCCTGTGAGTTCTCTGCCATGTGGCCCCACTCCGTGCTGCTCAAGAGCAGGCATGGGGTTAGAGTTTCCCGGGTGGCCTCTTGGTTAGGGACGTGGTGTTGTCACTGCTGTGGCTTGGGTTCAACCCCTAGCCCAGGACCTTCCGCATGCCGTGGACACAGCCAAAAAAAAAGAACAGGAACAGGCGTGAGGCGAGCTCAGTGCCCATCCCATTGATACTCGGGCCCTGGCTCATTAGATGTGTGTGTAGAAAGATGAGGCTCAACTTTCTGTTTCAAAGGTTTTCTCAAAGGCCAGAGGTCCCCCTCTTGCCTCAGCCAATACTTAAGCACTGAATGACGTGGGTTCGTGTGTGTCCCCACTTGTCTGCTGTCCCTAGGATACAGTGTGAGGTGTCTGTAGACAAGATCCACTGGCCTTTCTGTCCCTTAAAGTTTCCTTTCCTTGAGTCTGAAAGCTTCTCGAGCTTCCTGCTCAAGTGCAAACAAGAGTAGCCTATCGACACAGGAGAAAAAAAAAAAAGGCTCAGTTTTTCTAAGAATCAAAGACATGAAAATCCGAACAGCAGGGAGATGGTGTTTTTTTTTGATCCGATGAGCAAAAACCTGTTTTTGAAGGCATAGTTTTAAGGATACAGGTAAAGAAACACTCTCAGACTCTGCTGGTGAAAACTGGGACAGCTTTTGAGGACACTTTTACTGTGACTTAAAAAGTAAAATAATTCTAAGCACGTGGGCTTCAGGAATACTCACAGCTCTGCACAAACTTGTATAACAGGCCTGATCATTGAGCAATGAATGGTTAACAGAAAAGCAGTGGGCAGAGCCCAGACGTCCATTAACAGAAGTTGATTAAATCCGTCATGGCTCGGGCGCACCGCAGCTGCCCTCCGGCCACTTAAAAAGATAAGGTAGAAGATCTTTAGGTAGTGGTGTGAAAGAGGCCTTCCGTGTCTTGTTCCATGAGAAAAGCACGCTGCAGAAGTATTATGCGTCATAACATCTCTGGGTAAAAAAAAAAAAAAAATGTGGCCGCAGGGAGGCAGGGATGTCGTATGTGTGTATGCAGCGTATGTGTACTGTGTGTGTGTGTGTGTGTGTGTATCGTGTGTATATGTGTGTACTCTGTGTGTGTGTGTCTAATCCAAACATTTTTCTCTGCTCTTCAGGGGTCACCTTCCTCTGGTACATTTGGGGACAAGAAGAATGTGTATCTTAGTGGTGACTAGTGCGCCACCTACATGGTCCCCACTCCACCCTCCCTGCCATTTCCAGATGAGACCTCCTCTCTGGAGGCCCTTGACATGCCGGCCCCCTTTACGTCACCTCCCTCCCCCAGGCCCCTGCCACCATGCAGGGCGGTGTGGCGTGTTGGGCATTACTAGAGACTTGGAGCAACCAAAGGAGATTGTTACAGTGAGGATGGAAAACATTAAACTTGTGTTTGAAACTGAGAATGGTGCACCCAAGGGTGATCCCAAGTCCTTGACTGGACCTGCCTTTCGTACCCTGGAGCCTCCCGCCGTCCAGTGTGCAGAGCCACATTTTGGGGGAAACGCACATGTGGGAAATACTCATTTCTATAGTCTGAGGTAAAGCACCAAGAAAGGAAGCCCACAGAGGAGTTCCCTTAGGGGCACCCCCAGTTCCCAGCGCTGCTCCCCTGTCTTTGGCTTTCTTTAACACACTTTTCATATTTCTTCACACGCTTCAGGGTTATCATCGAATGGCTAGCATTCCATATTACTATGACATATTAAATTGTTCCTGCTGTTGGTCACTGAGAGTGTTTCTGAATCTTCTGTGGTGTAATGAACAGCCTCATGCATGGAGATTTTTGCTTATATTAAATATTAAGGGTGAAACTACTAGGTCAGAGAATTAAATACAAATGTCTTTATCGTTTCTACTAAAGATTTCCAAATTGGTTCCAAAAAAGACTTTCTCTGATTTGTAATACTACCAACACCAGTGGAATCAACAAGTTCCAGCATAATCTTGTCAACACTGGCTTTTCTCCCCCCCTTTCAGTTGGCCATTTTAGAAGATTATAAATGGTATCTCAAAAAAGAAGGCTATTTTTCCTGTTTTTCTCCTACTAGCAAGGGTGGAGCTCAGATGCTCAAAAGGTTTGTTTTAAAGGTGTCCTAACCTGTAGTCACATGTGCTTTTTTCTCTCTACCCAGTTAGATCGTTATAAATAGCATTGATGATGATAACAGCAATTATGATAAGAACTATGATTCCACAGGTCTTTAGAGCCTTTTATAGTTTACAGACTTTTATACCCAGTCTTATTTTTTTCTACCAGGAGGCAAGGCAGAGATTTTTCTGCCCCGTTTATAGGTGGAACAGTTGAAACTGCACAGTATGTTTGACCTGAGAAACAGAAGCCCACCAGGTTAATGTAAATAATCAAGAGGTTAGTCAAAGAATGGCAGAGGGCCTGCTCAGTTTCTATCTCTCTGGGACTGCGTGGTCGCTTCTCTCTGTGATCCCATCCACCTCTCTGCAGATCATCTCTTGCCACTTCTTTATCAGCATCCTTGACTGATAGTGGCTGCATCCAGGCTCTGCATCCTTTCAGCTCAGGCTTCGGCACCTCGTCAGGCTCTGCCCCTTAGTTCATCGTCTTTCGGGAGAGACTCTAGGCCTCCCAGCTGGGTTTCCCTCTGCCCAAGTGTCCATCCTGAGTGGGCAGCAGAGTGAGGAACAAGGCCATGTGCTACAAACAGAGGCACTGGTGCTGGAGGCCCTCTGAAGGGTAGAGGAAGAGAAGCAGAGATAAGGCTTTTAATTCAGCCCTTGCTAAAAACTGCTCCATGTGTGGTCATCTGGGCCTGGCTAGACCGTAGCAGTTAACGACATGCCAGTAATAATCGTTGCCAAGGTCTGCAGAGACTTCTTGGAGAAAACCCTCCCAGAGGCGCAGAGGAAATGGTCTCCTTTCTCTCTAACCACACCCTGCAATCTACCTCCACGCCTCAGCTGGGCGCTGCGCACCCCCTGCCTAGGAAGCGCCTCACTAGGCAGGTCTCGGAAAGCCTGGCACTGGAGGAGGAGGGCAGCGGGGGCTTCTCCTGGCCCTGCCCACCCAGCCGCGGCCCTCGGTCCCCTCTGCAGGTGCGGATCTGGGAGATCCCTGAGGGCGGGCTGAAGCGGAACATGACGGAGGCTCTCCTGGAGCTGCACGGGCACAGCCGGCGCGTGGGGCTGGTGGAGTGGCACCCCACCACCAACAACATCCTGTTCAGTGCCGGCTACGACTACAAGGTGGGCAGCTGGTGGGCACTGTGGCCAGAGCCAACTCAGCGGGGAGGCAGAGGGAAAGAGAGGGGCCTCTTGGGGGGCCTGTAGGGAGCATTGTTACCTTCCCCAGCCTGTTAACCAATCTTATCACACCCATTCACTCAACCATTCATTCATTCATTCAACACTTACGGATGAGCATCTTCTGGAGTCCACAGAAGCTGCAGGCATCTTTACTGCCTTATCCGGCGCTGATACACTGGAGAAGAATGCCCACTGCTTGCCCACACTTTCCCCCATCACTTCCTAACCGAGATGTGGCCACTGCCCTCCTAGTAGGAAAAAGGAGCTGCTGGAGGGGAGAGAATGGAGTCCCACCCCTACCCCCAGGCACGCCCTCAAAAGAAGTGTGACACTGGAACCTGGCCAGGAGCCCTCACCCTTCTTGCCAAAAGCAAAAACTGAGCTTGGGAGTTCCCGTCATGGCGCAGCGGTTAACGAATCCGACTAGGAACCACGAGGTTGCAGGTTCAATCCCTGGCCTCGCTCAGTGGGTTAATGATACGGTGTTACCATGAGCTGTGGTGTAGGTCGTAGACGCAGCTCGGATCTGGTGTGGCTGTGGCGTAGGCCAGCAGCTACAGCTCCTACTGGACCCCTAGCCTGGGGACCTCCATATGCCGCGGGTGCGGCCCTAGAAAAGGCAAAAAAAAAAAAAAAAAAAAAAAGCTGAGCTTGGGCTGGGATCTACCCAAGGGTAGTGGTGGGGAGATCCACATCAGGACACATCAGCCTTTGTTGTGGAACCCACCAACACCTCCTGTACCCCAGCACACCCGACCCTGCACAGGCCGTCTCTCCCAGGGTCATGGGGTGCAGACGGGGCACAGCCACCCGTGACAGCAGCTGTAGGGCTGAGCCCACCGCCTGCACGCCCACCCTCCCAGGTCCTCATCTGGAACCTGGACGTGGGCGAGCCGGTGAAGATGATAGACTGCCACTCGGATGTGATCCTCTGTATGTCCTTCAACACGGACGGCAGCCTGCTCACCACCACGTGCAAAGACAAGAAACTGCGCGTGATCGAGCCCCGCTCCGGCCGCGTTCTGCAGGTGAAGTCCCACATCTTTTTCCAGGGGAAGGAAAAATATTGAGGCCTGGGGCTGTGCTTTCAGCCAGTCCTGGGGGGGATAGGCTGTGCCAGCTCCCCTTTCTGGGGACCGGCCTGTCTGTTCCGGGCCCTTCTTAGCTTGTAGGAGTCCTGCCTTGTTCTGGGGGTGTGTCTATCTTTCTTGTCCCCACTCCTTGCACCTTCCTTGTCCCCACCGACTCCACCCTTCTCTCCGAATGGGATTCTTCTGCCTACTCTGGGGCCAAACTGATGACCCCCTTCAGTGCATGAATCCCTGGACGCTGACCAAGCCCCATCGAGGGCACAGAAGGAGGGGACTTTGAACTCACTGCCCGGCCACCGACATAGGACGAACTGGCTGGAGGGCTCAGGGTGCCAGCCCCAGCTCCAAGTCGGGAGGTGGGTGGTGAACTTGGCTCTGGTATTGATCTTTGACTCTGGGTCTTAACTCTGAGGAAGGGGTGAGATGCCATTTGGGAGTAAGAAATTTACATCTCCTGACCACCTGCTGCGTGCCAGTCGTGGGGCTAGATGGGATGGAAAATTTGGATGAAATCCAAGTTTACCGCCTAACCCAAGAAAGACTGATGTCTGAGCTGATTGTACTTACCTTGGGGAGATCCAATACTGCGGGGCCAGAAAGTCCTCGACTGCTCCTACAAATACCAGTCACCATGGTTATTTGTATTAACCACCCTTTACTCAGCGCTCACTATGTGGCATGCACTGTGCCAGGGGCTCCATATGGTCACCTCATTTATTCCTCATGCCGGTCCCCTAGGTGGGCACAGTCACTCTTCCTATTTCCCACCTGTGAACGCTGCGCCCTGGAGAGGAGCAGACTTGAATCTCAGTACAGGAGGAGCTAGAATTCAAAGCAGGCCAGCTGTGACCCCAGAGCCAGGCTGAGCAGGAAAGACCTAAGACAGCAGAGACCCCAACCTCCCTCTCACAGAAACGCCCTGGGAGGAAGAGGGGGTTCCCTCCCATTTGGGGGCAGAACTTGGAACTAAAATCCAGAGCAGGTGATGCCAGCCTGGATCTTTGCACCGCTCCACCAGCCTCTGGTTCCCTCCCTGACGCTGACTCATCCTGGCCCAGGACTGCCGGATGTTAGGAGGAAAAGGAGGTGTCATGAGCCCAGAGGCAGGAGAGGAGGCAGAGGAAGGCCCTGGTGAAGTGAGTTACCCAGCAGCCAGCGTGAGGCCCCGTCCTCCTGAGCCTCAGGCTCCTTATCCTCAAGGAGTCTCTCCAGTGGGTATCATTGTGATGCTTAAAGAGGCCTTGGTGAGAACAGCTGGCAGTCACCTGCCTGATCCTTGTTAGCTTCCCTCTTCCCCACCCCCCACCTGCTCTGGGACATGACAGACAGGCCTGGTTTCCTGGTCCCAGGGCTCCAGTGCTCCACAGCACCTGTTTCCTGTGGCTGCCGTAACAAACTCCTGCAAATGGGGTGCCTTACAAGAACAGAAGTGCGTCCGTTCACGGTTCTGGCTGGAAGTCCGACATCAAGGTGTCAGCAGGGTGGCCTCTGTCTGGTGGCTCCAGGGGAGAACCCTTCCTTGTATCTTCCATCATCTGGTGGCTCCTTGGCTTCTGGCCCCACCACTCCGATCTTTGCCTCTCTCTTCTAAATCAGGACACTCGTGGTGGCACTTAGGGCCCCTGTGGATAGTCCAGGGGAATCACCCCATCTCAGGGTCCTTAGCCTAAGATCACATCTGCGAAGACCGTTTTCCAGATAAGACATCCACAGGTTCCAGGGGTTAGGACATGGGACATAACCCTGGGGACCGCCAGGCAGCCCGTCCCAGGACCCTAGTTTCTGGGGCCCAGCTCACAGCTCTCTATCCCCCCCAGGAGGCCAACTGCAAAAACCACAGAGTGAACCGGGTGGTCTTCCTGGGAAACATGAAGCGGCTCCTCACAACGGGGGTCTCCAGGTGGAACACGAGACAGATCGCCCTCTGGGACCAGGTCAGCCACAGGGAGGCCGGGCGGGCGACAGCAAAGGGTTGTAGCTCCAGGGACCTTGCTGGGATCACGGCGGGAAGCGCCACCCTGCCTGCATGTGAGCTGATTCCGGCCCCCTCCCCGCAGGAGGACCTGTCCATGCCTTTGATCGAGGAAGAAATTGATGGGCTCTCCGGCCTCCTGTTCCCCTTCTACGATGCTGACACCCACATGCTCTACCTGGCCGGAAAGGTAGGAGAAGGTGGGGGAGGGACAGCGCAGCCTGTGGGAGACCCCTGTCCCCCCGTTGGGCCCCTGCTTCTGCCCTACCCCCCAAAGAAGAGCCAGCCGAACCTCTGGCCTTCCTCTGAGCCAACCCGAGTCTCATCCTCTTCTGTCAAAACCTGCCCTCAAATCAGACGCTCATTCTACTGCAGTGCCAACGGGGTTTCCTTCAGGGGCAGGTGGCGTGGGTTGTATGTGGGAATAAGGACCAGAGCCTGGAGTGTAAGGGATGGCGACGAATGGTGGAATTTGAGACACCTGCCAGGAGCTCTTGTTTGTCAGAAAAGCCATCCATACACACACACACCAGCCCACCGCCCCCAGCAGGTCCCCCACAGCAGGTCCCCTGGGGCCCAGGGGCCAGGTCCCCCTGGACTTTGACCCCCTCGGAGGCCCTTTCCAGCAGCATCCAGGACCAGGGCCTGCTGAGCCCGGCCCTTCCCCTCTGCCTTCTTCAAAACCTGCCTCTCCCCCGCCGTCAGGGAGACGGAAACATCCGGTACTACGAGATCAGCACCGAGAAGCCCTACCTGAGTTATCTCATGGAGTTCCGCTCCCCAGCGCCGCAGAAAGGCCTAGGTAAGGGAGGCCAGGGCTGCCGGGGCTGTTAGGCTGTGGCAGGAGGGACTGGGATATGGCACTTGGGTCACCCCTGTCCCCTTAGATGAAAAATCAGAGAGCCACAGCTCACGGGCCAGTCAGAATAGAGCTGATGGGGGTCACCGCCCCTTGTCCGGCTCCCTAGTTCACGGTGCTGGGCGTCGTCTGCCGTCTCTGGTCAGCAGCCTGCAGGGTGTGCACGGGACGGGACGGGGCGGTCATTCCTCGCGGGGGCGGCGCGGCCGAAGCCCACGGTGGTTGCGAGGTGGCAGGGGGTCGTTCAGTAACTAAGCCAGAACGGGGTCCACAGCCAGCCCCTTCCTGAAGCCCCTGGGAAGTCAGGGCCCCCGGTCCCCTTAAGCAGCTCTGTCCTTGCCTGAGAAGACAGGAGGAGGTGTCCCTCTCGCCACGTCCCCAGGCTCCCCAGGTTCTTCGGCAAATCCCAGAGAGGGCTCCGGGACCGAGAGTGTGGTGAGTGCCATTGACTGACACTGGCAGTGCTTCCGGTGCCGCAGTCCCATTTAGGGTCCAGCTCACCCAATGGAAGACACCTCTTCAGGGGCTCTGTTCCCCCCTCTCCTTAGAACTTGAGTCTGGCTTTGTCCCTCTGAGGATCTGGTGTTATGACAGGGCCATAGGGCCAGCTTGAGAGACCTCAGGCCTGGAGGGGCCTAGCGAGGCTCAGATATGCCTGAGGTTCTAAGGACCATCCCCTTTGACCTCACCCTTCCACAGTGCTCTGTCATGCCGCCTCCCTCACTGTCACCCTGTCCTCAAATAGTGTAACGAGCAGCCTGGACTTTGGAGTCCAAACTAGGTTTATTTTCTTTTTGCTTTTTTTTTTTAGGGCCACATCACGGCATATGGAAGTTTCCAATCTACGGGTCGAATCGGAGCCGCAACTGCCGGCCACAGTCACAGCCACAGCAATTCAGGGTCCGAGCTGCGTCTGTGACCTATACCACAGCTCATAGCAATGCTGCATCCTTCACCCCCTGAGTGAGGCCAGGTTTTGAACCCGCATCCTCATGGATACTAGTCAGATTCATTTCTGCTGTGCCACAATGGGAACTGCTAGGTTTATTTTCTGATTCAACGGTATCCTTAACCCCTCCAAGCCTCAGTTTCCTTGTCTGTAAAATGGGGATAATCAAACCTACCTTGAAGGACTGTTGTAAAGCTTAGAGCTCTGTATACAAAACACCTGGAAAAGTATCTGGCTCTTCCTGCTCCTTCATATAGTCATTCGACAAACATTTTGGGGGTACCAGCTGTGTATCAGACCCTGGACTAATCTGGGGTACAGTGATAAATAAAACAGAGCACAGCCTCACTCACATCCACTGAGAGGCAGACAGACAGTAAACAAGTAAGGAAAATATTGGATGGTACCAAGTTCTAAGAAGAGAGTCAATCAGGGTAATAGAACAGAGAGTGATGGGGGCAGTTATAGACCAGGTGGTTGGGGGAAGCCTCACTGTGGAGGTAACATTTTAAACTACGATCTGAAAGGCAGGAAGGGGGAAGAGTTGTGCCAGCAGTTAGTGCAAAGGCCCTGAGGCCAGAACAGTTGGTGCAAAGGCCCGGAGGCCAGAATGAGCTGGGCATGATCTAGGAGCAGAAGGGAGGTCAGTGTGACTAAGCTTAGAGCAGACTCTGGAACGCATGGGAGATGACGCGAGTGTTGGGAGATTAAGCTGGAGACATGGACAGGGGCCAGATGCCATGTGATGCCTTAGACAGCAGTATATTAGAATTGTCCAGAGAAACAACCAAGTATATTTATCTAAGGGGATTTATGAGGACTTGGCTCACATGACTGTGAAGGCTAAGTTTCAGTCTGCGCTCTGCAAGCTGGAGCGCCGGGGGGCCAGTGGTACAGTTCAGTTCAAGTCTGAAGGCCTGAGACCCAGGAGCTGATGGTGTGAATCCCAGTCCCAGGGCAGGAGATGAGATGAGATGTCCCAGCTCAAGCAGAGAGGCAGGAAAAGGGGGCAGATTCCTCCTTCCTCCACCTCCTGTTCTGTTCAGGGCCTCAGCGGACAGAATTATGCCCACCCACACTGGGGAGGGCCGTCCCCTTTACGGAGCCCACTGACACATAACTAACCATCACCCAGGCAAGGAGGTGGGGTTTTACTGGGGACTTACTGTAGGGTGAGTGCATAGGTGGAGATGGGACAGTGTGATTACTCTGGCTCCTATAGGGAAAGTGGATTGGGGAGAATGGAGTTTGAAAGAGCAGGAGGGAGGCAGAGAGACCAGTTAGGAGGCCTGGCAAGAGAGGACGGTGACTAGGGAGTCGGCATGGTGATAAGGAGCTGAGGATGGGTCCAGGAACTAAGTCAAGTTCACAGGCCCTGGGGAGGAGGGGAGGGAGAAGGGGGGAACCGAGGACAACTGCTTCTTTGTCTTCCTCCCCCATGGCTGCTGTTGAGCATTTGCCACAAGCCAGGCCCTTTTCGTAGTTTCCGAGTGGCTATGCAACTCATCCCCGGCAGGTTACGTAGTCCCCAAGTGGCAGAGCCGGGACCTGAACCTGAGTCTGCTGGCTTCAGATCCCACTTGGTATCATGACACCACTTCCCTCCAGCTCCTGGAATTCCCTAGCCTGGAGGAGCAGCCTTCAATTCCAGCGGAGGAGAGGTAGACCCTTAACTCATATCCGCGTCCTGGAGAAAGAAACCAGCATTATCTGCACTCATCACTACTGAGCAGTTAACAAGCACCTTCACACTGAGTCCCCCGACACTCTCCTGAGGGGCCGCTCCTGGCCTAAGCAACCAGGAAAGCGGAAGCTCAGACAGGCAAGGACTCCCAGCCAGAAAGAAGGGGAACCTGCCCCACCCGCAAAGCTTGTGTTCCTAACACACACCGCACTGCTCCCCCAGCAGATCCAGCTGTTGGAGACGTTATGACTAGTGCCCATGCACACACGCACGCACACACATCTGCTGGTCTTAGACGACGCATGACAGGACTGCAACCTCGGGCTGCATTTAAACCTCTAGTCTTCCCCCTCCTTTCTCTCTGAAGACTGGGGACACAGGCTTCTGGATACCAGCTCATTCAGGAGGCAGCGGGCTCTCTGGCTTTTACCGTGCAAACGCTCTGTGTCCTGGGGCAAGCCCCTTCCCCTCCGATCCTCAGGAATCTCATCTGTGAAAAGGGAGGATTAGGAGTCCCTCGTAGCCTAGCAGTTATGGATCCTGCATTGTCACTGCTATGGCTGCTGTGGCTCAAGTCACTGCTGTGGCACAGTTTCAGTCCCTGGCCTGGGAACTTCTCTGTGCTGCTGCTGCAGCCAAAAAAATTAATAAATTTTAGAAACTAAAAAGAATGGATTAGATTCAAATAGTTCTGCCGCCCCTTCCAGTTCTCAAAGGCCTCAGTTCTATAGCGTACACCTTAGTGAGGTGGGTCTGGCCCGCGGGGCTTATTTGAGAAATTACTGCCTAGAGACAGAGCCTGACTCAAGAGGCCCCGGGCCCACCTCGTGTCCTCCACATGGGTCATTGCCTCTAAACCTAGTGCGGTGCACCTGTGCCTTTCCCCTGGCCAAGGTCATCAGGAAGGAGGGGCTCCAAGGGGGGAGATCCCCGGGTCCCCACGCAGCCGCGTGTATGCCTGTCTGCAGGAGTCATGCCCAAGCACGGGCTGGATGTGTCTGCCTGTGAGGTGTTCCGATTCTACAAGCTGGTGACTCTCAAGGGCCTGATTGAGCCCATCTCGATGATCGTGCCCCGGAGGGTGAGTGGTGCCGGGCTGGCTCCAAAGGGCCTCTGGCATTGAAGCCTAGCTTCCTCGCCACTGACCGTAAGCCTGGAGGAGCTGGGAAGAAGGAGCCCTTTTCCTGTGGATTGCTTGTCTTCAGGCCCATTTGGGGGTGGTGGAGAGGGAACCACTCCAAGGTGAGGGCGGGCTGGCTTGCTGAGGAAGGCAAGGTGGGAATTCCAAGTGGGAGACACTGAGAGCGAAGGCGTGGAGGCGGGAGAGCAAGTAGTTCATACGTGGTGGGAGGTCAGCGAGAAGGAGCCCTGACTAGAGAGCACGGGTTTGCTCAGCAGCCCCCCATCTGTCCTCTCTTCTGCTCCCCCTGCTGCAGTCGGATTCCTACCAGGAGGATATTTACCCCATGACGCCGGGCACGGAGCCAGCTCTGACCCCCGATGAATGGCTGGGAGGCATCAACCGAGGTACCACGAGGGGTGGGCTTCCCAGGAGAGACCACGGGGCTGCAAGCTCGGCCTTGAGTCCAGCCCACCCCCTTCCCCTTGCCAGTCCTCCTCGTTGAACTTGCCCTCCCTCTCGGGCGTGGTGTTGATGAGAGTCACCACCACCTGACATCCAGTCGAATTGTCAGTGAGATCTCATCCCTTGCGTTTCTTAGACCCGGTGCTGATGTCTTTGAAGGAAGGCTATAAGAAGTCCTCCAAAATGGTATTCAAGGCTCCCATCAAAGAAAAGAAGAGCGTTGTGGTCAACGGAATAGATTTATTAGAAAACGTCCCACCCAGGACAGAGAATGAGGTAAGGAATATAAGTTATTACTTCCACACGCCCCGACAGAGTGAGACCTTTGCATTTCAATTATGGGCGTTAGGCCTTTCAGCCTGGTCTGTTCCGAGGCATTTTTCTTTCTGTGACAAATACCATAAGTAGCCCGCTGTTGGCCTCCGCTGCCTCAGAGCCCAATAAACAGAGGCTGAGCTGTGATCGGGATATCGATGCCCCTCCCCCTCCCCTCAAATCCGCTAACCCCGAGTTACGTGCCCCTTCACGAAGCCATTTCCGAATGTCGCTGTCGTCTGGTGTTAACGCGAGTTATAAATCCCCCCGGCGCGCAGGGGAAAACCGGCCTGTGCCTTACAGCGCGGTCTTCCTCCCCGGCGTGGCGGCGGCCGCGGCGGGCTCTGATGATTTCCTGTTTTTGTGGAAGAGGCTGAGTGTGTCTGAAAGTACTCTTTGTACCGTTTGGAAAGGGAGCCTCTGGCTCGGGGGCCGCGGGAGCCGCCCCCCCCCCCCGGAGCCCTCTCCTTCCAGCCACGCCCTCAGCCCCCGGGGCCAGCGCAGCGCCGCGCCGCGCAGCCGGGATTCAGGGAGCGCCCGCCGCGTGCCAGCAGGCACCGGGCTGGATGCGGCAGAAGCGGAGATGGCTGTAGGGACCCAAGCTGCCTTCGGGGCCTGGCTCTCTCACGTCCAGGCTGTGCCGCGGCAGGTTTCCCAATCTCCCCGAGTTCCATTTCCTGATGGTAAAATGGGGATTTGAAGCTGAAGCGCGGGGAGCGTTAAAGAGATAATCCCGTCCCGCACAGCCTCCACTCCTGCTCCCATGAAGTGCACAAAGAGGCCGACTGTGCTTGCTCTCAGTTACCATGCAACAAACCACCCCCAGCCCGAGGGACCTGAACCACATAGTGGCCGTGGGGGCCTGTGGCTGCGTGTGTCATGAGGGGGTGAACTGTCAGCAGTCACATCTGAAGACTCGCCTGTGGCGGGATCTGCTTCCAGCTTTGCTCCCGCTGTTGCTGGCAAGACTCATTTCCTCACGGATTGTTGACTGAGAGTCACAGTCCCTCAAGGGTCAGAGGCCTCCCTCAGGTCCTTGCCACTGGGACTCTCCACAGGGCAGCTCGCAACGTGCCGAATGAGGAAGAGAGGGTGTCCAAGATGAAAGCCACAGTGGTTTTGTAAACTCACCTTGCAGGTGACAAACCATCACGTCTGCCGTCTTCTGTTCATTTGAAGCCACTCACTAGGTCCAGTCTACCCTTGCTGGGAGGGGATAGCATGGGGCCACCTTACAGGCTTCTTGTCACACCAGCTCATGATTATCTCTGCTCTTCATAAAAATAAGACCATTGCTGACCTCTGGGAACTCACAGGCTTAAAGGGAAAACTGACAGGTAGATTGATCATTGCTGTAAGATATGTCTATGTGCCCTTACAGAGGGATGTTCAGATTTCTAAAGCTGGATGAGACCCTGTGATGAGTGGGGTCTGCTTCAAAATAATTGCCCAGGAGGCTGGTACAGGGGGCCCACGTAGGAGCAGGGAAGAAGCAAAGGGTGGTCCCGTAGGATTGGCTGAAGCCGGATGATGAGTACTTGGAGTTCACGGGGCTGTTCTTTCTACTTTTGCGTATGTTTGGTAGTTTCCAAAAATTTATGCATATGTTTGGTGTTTCCCCTCCCCAAGAAAATTTTAAGCACCCTGAGAAGGTAGATGTACCTGAATTGCTGTGATAGCCCAGGGCCATTACGGGAGCCTAAAGGCGCGTGGGGGTGGGGGGAGGACATCAGTCACCGGGAATAAACTCTAGCTATCCTCTTGTCTGTATAAATTAGAATGGAGGACCTGGAGAAAATTTTTAAAGGGTCTCACGCAAACAACACAGACGCTACCATCTCCCTACACTATAGCTTGTATACTTTCCTCATTGGGAAAAAAAAAATTTGCTCAGAGCCTGGTAACTCTGGCGTAACCCAGAAACTTAGTCATCACAGAAGATTGGCCGCAACCAGTTAGAAAATGGGGCTATGAATGGTTAACGCACTGGTCAAAGGATGAAAGGACAGGGGTAGCTTGACACAGGAGGAGACAAGGCTCTTCGTCTCTATATTTTCACTAAAAATCACTGAATTGACACATTTGGAGTGTGTATGATACCTCGGCCAAGCTGTATGTAAAACAAAAGCTGATCGAAAAAGTATGCAGAGAAAATTGGAGAACGTGGAAGGCCCAGGAGTGTGTAGAGTCGTTTAGTGCAGGGCAAATAGCACAGCGTCCCTCTGAACAGATGTAACCAGGACGGTTTTGCTGATTAATTTTTTTTTAAGCCAGTTAAAGGAAAGAATCACAAACATGATACATACATTCTTTTTTGTTTGTTTGTTTGGCATGCAATAGATTTATTAAAACAGGACGCTTGTGAGGGATACAAGCAGGCAGGCAAGGAGGCTCTAGAGCCCCGAGGATTAGGTGGGCTGCATTTTTTAATCCAAGGGAAGAGGGAAAAGACTGCCTCTTCCTCATAATCCCGGTAGACGGCAGACTTACATCACCAGCTCCTCCTTTGACAAAAATGATGCATACATTCTTTAAACAATTTATTTTCACTGAATGTATGAAACATATACATTCATTCAGCATGTTTTGAGGTAGGACCAAAAGCTTTTCTCTGAGGAGATCCCATTTGGGATCCACCATGTCTTTGTCCAGTAAAGCGTTCTTTAACTCCAGCTTCTAAATTCAGTTTCTTTTAGGCGGAACAAGAACTAAAATTAATCTGAGAACAAAGCCCTAGTTTTTTTTTTTTTTTCAAAATTTTCTCCATTTTTTTGTATTGTTTTGTTTGGTTTGGCTGTGCCAGCGGCATATGAAAATTCCTTAGGCTGAGGATTGAACCCGTGCTGCAGCAGTGACCTGAGCCACTGCAGTGACCACGCCAGATCCTTAACCTGCTGTGCCACAAGGGAACTCCCTCCAGCTTTTTTTCCTTTGTTTTTTCTTTTTATCACCGCACCTGCAGTGTATGGAAGTTCCCAGGCTAGGGATTGAATTGGAGCTGCAGCTGAGGCCTACGCCACAGCCATAGTAACACTGGATCCAAGCCACATCTGTGACCTATGCCAGAGCTTAGGACAATGCCAGATCCTTACCCTGCTGAGTGAAGCCGGGGATCAAACCCACATCCTTACAGATACTGTGTCAGGTTCTTAACCCACTGAGCCAAAACGGGAACTCCATCCCTCCAGTTTTTTGGTTTTTTTTTTTTTAAGAAAGTTTATTGAGGTGTAATTTACCTACAGTACATCCTTTTCGGTGTACAGTTCATGAGTTTTGACATGCACATACAGCTGTGTAACCACTGCCACACAATCAAGATATAGCATATTCCCCAGTATTTTTAATGTGTATGTCATCCACATCTAATTCAGTAGCAGCTTTTTTAGCATCCCCTTCATCAAGATTCTCTACTGCATTCATCTCGTTTTTATAGAAACAGCAACTCTTCTTTGGTATTCCTATTTCATCAGCTTATGTCGTATTTGATTGAATTATGCAATTACAAAAACAAATGCAACTCGTGTACCAGGAGGTCTGAGGACAAACACAACTGAAGTGTGTGGGGTCCTCCAGGAGCCTGCTGAGGCTTTGTGTGGGCATCTGTCGGTCTGTTTTATGCAAGAAATGGAGAGGCTGGATAATCTAGCGAGTCATCTAAGGAAGGGTGTGTCAGAGTCCTATGCTTCGCCCATGCCCACTCCAGCAATGCTGGGGGCAGACTTTGGGGTGCTCTGTCTGTGATAGTCCCATGTCAGCTGGAAAAAAGCTGGATTCCCTTCTGTATCCTGAGCTTCCTTAAGAATTGAAGGATGCGGGAGTTCCCTTCATGGCTCAGTGGTTAACGAATCCGACTAAGAACCATGAGTTGCGGGTTCGATCCCTGGCCTTGCTCAATGGGTTAAGGATCTGGCGTTGCCGTGAGCTATGGTGTAGGTCGCAGACGCGGCTCGGATCCCGCGTTGCTGTGGCTGTGGCGAAGGCCGGCGGCTACAGCTCCTGTTAGACCCCTAGCCTGGGAACCTCCATATGCAGCGGGTGCGGCTCTACATAAAGGCAAAAAGACAAAAAAAAAAAAAAAGAATTGAAGGATGCGAAACATTTTAGTAAGCTTTCCATTTAGAACAGTAGGTAAGGAGTTCCCATCATGGCTCAGTGGAAGTGAATCCGACTAGTATCCATGAGGACGCAGGTTCGATCCCTGGTCTCACTCATTGGCTTAAGGATCCGGTGTTGCCATGAGCTGTGGTATAGGCCTTGAAAAGACAAAAAAAAAAAAAAAAAAAGGAATGATAGGTAAATAAAGTGTTACACTTGAAGTCTTAAAAGACGGAGCTTAGGTATTTGGAAAACTGGCCTGTGTGGACTCAGCCCTTCCTCAGGGACCCTGGATCAGTGCCTGAGGTGGGTCTGTATAAGCCAGAGCTTTTCTTTCTTTTCCAGCTCTCGGGGTGGGGTGGGGGTGGAGGTGGGTGGCAGCCAGGTCTGGAGAAAGGTGAGCCACAGTGACCTGAGTCACCTGGAACACGGGAGTGGGGGCAGGGCAGGAGGCCTGGGCCGGGAGGGCAGAGGCTGCATGGGGGGGCTGGGGGGGGCTGGATGCCCCCTCAGAATGTCACCTTCTCACCTGATCTCTCCTGCCCCCCTACCCCCCGGCCCGCCCCGGCCTCCTGTCTTCATCCACCCCAGCTCCTCCGAATGTTCTTCCGGCAGCAGGATGAGATTCGGAGGTTGAAAGAGGAGCTGGCCCAGAAGGACATCCGCATTCGGCAGCTACAGCTGGAACTGAAAAACTTGCGCAACAGCCCCAAGAACTGTTAGCTCCCCGGCTGGGCTGTTTCCAAGCCAATCTCTCCGTTGTTTCTACTCGTCCCTTAACTTCCCTGTATCCGGTGACCCCAGAGACAGAGCCAGGACTGGAGCTGGGAGGGGAGAGCCTGAGAACCCCACCTGCCACCGTGAGAACTGGAAGCTGACCTTTGACCTCTTGACCTCGCGCTAATAAAAAGCCCCCAGCCTTTCCTGGAGACTCAGGCTGGCAGCCCCCGTTCCCGGCTGCCCCGGGAGCCTCGGCTTCCCCTCGGCTGGGCAGAGGCCAAGGACTCCCAAAGGGGTGCCCTCCGTGGACCAGGGAGCAGAGGGGCATGCCCGGACCCCAGTAGATTTAGAAGTTGAACTTTTTCCTTACAAAGGGGGCTCCCGGGACATCTCCGCGCTCCCTGCTGGGGCTCATAGCATCTCTGATGGACACACGGGAAGGGCCCGATTGCAGGCCTCAGCTGGCCTCCCTCCCCCGAACCCCAGCCCTGGAAGCCTGATTCAGCTGACAAGGGCTACAAGCAGCCCAGCTCCTTTGTCTCTTGCCCCCTCTCTCTTATCTTCAGGGAATTAAGAGGCTTGCTCGCCAAGGCCATAATGACCCCTTTGCCTTCCCCGGATGCTCTTCAAAGCTCTGGCAACACCCTTTTCCCGTTTACTTTGTGAGGCAGGCAGGGTAGGGAATCGTGTCCCCCAAATTTTAGAAACGACAGAACTAAGGGTTGCAACGGGGACGTGACTTACTAAGTCCCACAGCAGGTGAGCCATGGACCCAGGACCGGTGGTGTCCAGACCGCGGGCCTGGCCCTTCCCACTGCATCAAGATGCCAGTCCCGCAGGGCCTTCTCCGGGGCCCAAGTCTCCGTGGAGGAGCAGGACCTGCAGCCACCTTCACCGCCTCCCCACACCAGTAGTGCCAACGTGTCACACTGCCCAGTTGAGGCCCCTCCCACTCAGTGCCCCTGCGTCCTCCTGGCCCCCATCCTCTGCTCGCAGCCCAGGGAGGGGGGCTCCCTCTGAGATGAGGCCTCTTCCTGGAAGCTGAGGCTGAGAAGGGGGGATCTGGCCCCAGGAAGGCAGGGCAGGGGCCTGATGGCTCCGAGGGCTGCTCTGCGCACCTCTCGCCCCCGCGCTCTCAGCCTTGTTAAGCCTTACGCTTGTAGAACCACCACAGCCCCTCACGTCGGTGTAGCACTTTAAAGTTTACACAGCTCTTCGACACATAGGATCCCATTTGAGCCTCACCTCAGCTCCCGGAGGCAGGGAGCGTCCTCCCCATTTTGCAGATGCGGAAACTGAGAAGTGGCCCTAGGTCACAGGACCCGGGGGATGCCACATTTCACTTGGTCTTTTACAGTTTTCTTTTTTTCTCCCTTTGCTCCCTTCATCTCTCACTACCTACAGAGTCGGTGAACACCGTTCTTGGAAAAGTCAGTTTGGGGGTGACTTTGAGACCTGGATTGGAGATCAAGAAGTGAGGGTCCACTCTTGTCTCTCATTAGCCAGAACCTACTGAACACATCGCACTGCGCCCCTGCTTTTCCCAAGGCCACCCTGCAGAATAACCATGCGCAGAGGCGGGGCTCCCAAGGCCCCTCTGGGTGACCTGGGCGGGGAAAGCCCGCCATCCCCTCGGGCTCTTCCTCCAAGAATCTTCCAGCCTCTCAGCCAGCTAAAGCAGGGTTTTCTCACCCGCCAGACCCCACAGCTAGACCGTGTCCGCTCACATCTCCTCCCCACACTTCTGAAGCTTTTTTTCTTCCCCACTGACCTTCGTGGTCTTCTGTGATTATTTATGCTGCCTCCTGAGGATAGAATTGAAATAAAATGTTTTCAACTTATCAAATCTGGGCACAGCCAGCTCATTGAACCCGGGTGGTTCCCGCTCTCGGTCACCGTGGTTTCTTGACAGTCAGCTCCCCAGCCACAGTCCCTTTGCTTTTCTGGAACAAACTGTATCTACAGATACGATTTCACATTTTGATTCATCTACAGCAAGGCTTCCGAACGAACCTCAGCACTGTTGCCATATGAGGCCGGATAATTCTTTGCCTTGAGAGCTGTCCTGTGCAGCATCCCCGGCCTCCACCAATCAGATGCCACAGCAACCCAACCCAGTGGTCAAAAGAAAAATGTCCCCAGATATCATCCAATGTCCCCTGGAGTGTCAGAATCTCCCGCATTTGGGAACCACTGTTCTACTGTCACTCAGTTGGTTCTGCTCTGTATCCAGCCCTGTTGGGGAGCATGGAGGACACCAATGTTTTAAACGGAACGGTGCTCCAGAGTTTACCAAGCACTATTCCATACACTTGACTCCTTGGGTCTTCATAGCAGCTCTAGGCGGTACGTTCTAATTATCCCCATTTTCAAGAAAAGCAGTCAAATCCAGGATGTGACATGCTCACGGTCACTTAGCTGGTATAATGGAGAAGACACACAGGGACGTGGGTCTTCCGAGCCCAGAGCCAGAGGTGGCACGAGTTCCCAGTCCTCAGCCGGGCCCAGCGCTGGGCAGGTCTGTTTGGGGAAGAGGACTGGGTGTGGCCCATCGTGAAAGAAGTGATACTGGGCAGGGGCAGCCGGGCCACCGGGCCACGCTCCCTCACCCAGCCAGTGTTGTCAGGGAGCAGTTTTCAGGCAGTAGAGTAGACAGGCATGTGGCAGTGTGGACATCACAGGAGATTAATAAGAGCCAGAGGAAACCAATGAAAGTCTTAGAAGAGAGGCCTGGAGGAGTTCCTGTTGTGGCTCAGTGGATTAAGAACCCGACTAGTATCCATGAGGATGTCCAACTGGGCAGCTTTTTCATCGTCACTTACTATGGCAGATCGTTTAAGGTCAGAATCGAATGTGGTTTCCCTCCAAGCAGCCCATTTTCCTGGCTGCATTTGGTGATTAACCCATCAATCGCTCGTGTGTCTTTTGCTTCTTCACATACTAGGATATATGATTATTATTATTATTTTTTTTTTTTAGGGCTGCACCCATGCCATATGGAGGTTCCCAGGCTAAGGGTCTAATCGGAGCTGTTGCCGCCGGCCACAGCCACAGCCACAGCAACACCAGATCCAAGCCGCATCTGTGAACCACACCACAGCTCACGGCAATAACCCGCTGAGCAAGGCCAGGGATCGAACCCGCAACCTCATGGTTCCTAGTCACCGCTGTGCCACGACGGGAACTTCCTAGAATATATTCTATGTCTTGCTTGTTACCCAGATCCTGCTGCCTGTTATGGCCTAGTCCACCACGCTGCTTTGATAATGACGACCATGTAGGAGAGCAGGCCCCTCTGGCTCTTTGTACCCGTTCCCACAGCCGTGTTCCCCACCAGTTGCTTGCTCCCTTCATTTCCCCAGGTGAGGACATCTTGGGCTAAACCCAGACCCTTCTGTTGTATGGAGAGGTCCCCCCTGGGGAGCATGCATAGAAAGCCTGGTCTCGCCTCCTCCCACAGACCCGGTCTCACACACACTGCGTGACTGGATCTACTCAGTCCTGGGCACTGGGAACGCAGAGATGGCACAGAATCAGGACCCTCCTTGAGGGGCTCCAGCCAGTGGTCCTCGTATTGGGCATCGTGTCACCCAGAGCAATGCGGGGCCCCTGGAGGCTGGAATGAGTTCCACCCGCTGCCAGCTTCAGTGTGGAACAGGCAGTTGTTTGGGGATTTGCCGACTCCCAGATTCCCTTCAGCCAGCCTCTCGAGATCCCGAGACGGGCTTGGGCATTTTTAGACTCTCTCCTGGCGCTGGGCAGGCATCCCAGACTTGCAAGCGGACCGTGCAGAATGTGGCTGCTGCTTCACTGTGGGAAATGACTTCATATTGAAACACCTCCACCGCACGGGCCCCGCTCCCCCACCCCTTCCTGCTTGGAAGGGCTGCACTGGCAGGGCTGCCTGGGCCAGGAGCAGACACTCATCTCCAGACCCCTCTCCTCCCCTCCTCCTGTGGGCCGAGGGGTGCAGGCCCATGGAGCAGGGAGGGGAAGGGGGCCATGTTGGCAGAAGCTCCTTGGTCTCTGTGCATGTGTGTCTCAATCTGGGAACAACCTGCAGACTGTTTTCCCTTGGAATTTTAATTCAGTAACAAACATAAACGGATCAGCCTTACTTAGAGAAGGTGACCCACAGGGTTGGGTCCATGGAGTTCTAGGAAGCTCCTGTCCCAAGCCCCTCCCTTATACCTGCCAGTCACAGGGCACACAATGCCTTTGGATCAAGCAGCGCCCCTGCCAGAGCCCTGTGCGCATACAGATCCCTCTGGGACTGGGATACCGATGAGCACAGGGCTGACAAATTGAAGGAAACAAGGGGACAGTGAAAAAGGGTGGGCCCAGCTGGGAGGAGGAGGGGGTGGGGACACTGAAGACCAAGCTCTTCGATCTCAAGGTCACAATAATGAAGAGGAGATTCAAAGACCAGGAAGCATTTGCTAGGAGCTTGAATCCAGCCAGCAGGTGGCAGATGATGGCCTTCCTATCAAGGCTCATTTTTTTTCCTGAGCTGGGTCCCTTCTGCCGCCTCCCACCCCACCCTAGAATTGATGAGCCAACGGTAGGCATGAGGGCCTCATGGCAGAACAGGCACAGAGACTAGCCAGGGTTTGAAATGCCCCAACTAGAGAAGAAATGGAGGCTCGAGGTGGGGGCGGGGTACAACAGGGCCCACCCCACCCCCACCTGCACCCCCGCGCCGCTGCCCAGCCCCAGGTCCTGCTGTCTCAGAGGGAGGGCAGGAGGAGGGCGCTCACCTCGCCTTCCCCGGAGGCTGCCTGTCCTGCAGAGCTGGAAAGAGGCTGGAGCTGGGTTCCTGTCCTAGCCCAGCCCGTAACCTGCTCTGTGACCTTGAGCAGCTCCCCACCCCCACCCCCAAGGGACCACGGCAGGGAGGGGCCTGGAGAGTCTGCGATTCCAAGAGGCTCGGGGCTGAGAAGGTGGCAGAAGGTACAGAGCTGGGAACACGAAGGGGAGGGAAGAAGAGGCGAGGAGGGAGGAGCGGGGATCCGGGCCAGGCCTCTTGCAGCCTGGTGGTGGTCACAGCCCAGCCCAGGCCTGGGGCCCGCCCGCTCCAGCCCCGCGCTGTCTCCAGGAAGTTCCTGATGAGAGAAACAGGAGCTGCGTCCCAGGCGTGGAGACAGCCTGCACGCAGAGGAAGAGGGGTCGCGGCCAGACCACAGAAGCTCTGAATCCTTGCCCCAGGGAAGCTAGACTCCACTGGAAGCAGGAATGAACACCCCCCCCCCCCCCCCGCTGGCCGCTGCAAAGGGAAGGAGTTGGAGGGTGGCTCTGAAGCAGGGAACCGGGTGGGGCTGGTGGGCTGGCGGGGCTGGAGAGATGGGGAAGGGGTGCCTAGGGCCGGGGTTATGGCAGATTTCAGGAGTTCACCTCTGGTCAAGGAGTTAGGGAAGGAGGAGGGAAAGAAGGGGATGGGGAGGAGTTCCCGTCATGGCGCAGCAGAAATGAATCCGACTAGGAACCATGAGGTTGAGGGTTCAATCCCTAGCCTTGCTCAGTGGGTTAAGGATCCGGCGTTGCCGTGAGCTGTGGTGTAGGTCGCAGACGCGGCTCGGATCTGGCATTGCTGTGGCTGTGGTGTAGGCCAGCGGCTGTAGCTCCGATTCGACCCCTAGCCTGGGGACCTCCATATGCTGCGGGTGCGGCCCTAAAAACAACAAAAAACAAAAAAACGGGGGGTGGGGGATGAGGAGAAGAAGGAGAGGGAGGGGGACACGCCAGGAGACCTTCCAGGATGGAACCAGAGCTGGGATGGGAGATGTCACTCCCTGCCAACAGAAGGGGCACTCCACAGACTAGGCACCTTGCTCTATACCTTTCTTTCTTTCTTTTTTTTTTGTCTTTTTGCCTTTATGTAGAGCCGCACCCGCGGCATATGGAGGTTCCCAGGCTAGGGGTCTAACAGGAGCTGTAGCTGCCGGCCTTCGCCACAGCCACAGCAACGCGGGATCTGAGCCGCGTCTGCAAACTTCACCACAGCTCACAGCAACGCCGGATCCTTAACCCACTGAGCAAGGCCAGGGATCGAACCCGCAACCTCATGGTTCTTAGTCGGGTTCGTTAACCACTGAGCCACAAAGGGAACTCCCTCTATACCTTTCTTAAAGCGGCACCATCCCCAACAGAGGACCTAGGACAGTGCTGGCTGCACCCTGCTTAGCGAGTGTCCTTCAGACTAGCTGACCGAGGAATAGCCAGTCTTAGGGAACTCTACAGGGTTCTTTTATCAAATGAATCGTCTGCCCCTGGAGAGCCGCTCAGCACTGTCCTGGGAGAGTTCCCCACCCACCCCAGGTCTCCCACCCTAACTTGTCCCCTACCGGCCTCAGGAGGCCTGAAATGCACACATTTGACCACTCTTCGGTGGAGTCTTTTGTAATGATAATGAAAATAGCGTGTTTGCCCCTCTCTCTTCGCCTGCTGGGAGGCCGATAGAGAGTTTTCATTCAAAATTTTTTATCAAATATTTATCAGGTGCCTTTCTGCAGCAAGCATTACCCTAGGCACTGGGACTACAGAGATGAACAAGATATGGTTCTTGTTCTCCAAGGGGTTCTACTCTAATTTATAAGTCAGATTGACGTGCAGTGCAGAGAAGAATGTCTAGAAGGATCAAGATGATGAACAGCGATTTTTCTCAGGGTGATAGGATAACGGATTAATTCCATTCTTTTTGAATATCTGCATTTTTCCACAATAAACAATTTTTTTCAATAAGCAAGGAAGACATTTTCTTTTAGGTTTAAAGGCACATGTAAACGCTTAGGATTCGCCACTGTTTCCCTTGGAATGAAACCTTGGGCTTATTCTGTCCGATTCACCAGGTATGGGCACTGGGGCTCTTCCTCCCTCATCACCAGGCCCCTCTGGACCAGAGGAGGAGATTGCCCACGCCAGCAGTTGGATGGCATGAGCAACTGGGTATGGCCAGGTGTCACTTCTCTTAAACACTTGACAGCAGGGGGTCCTAACAGGAGACCCCCAGCTCCCTGCCACTGAGATGCATGGGGCTCACATGGATTCCTGCACAAGCAAAGGTGACAACAGATTTTCACTGGACCTTGATCCTCTTGACACCAGCTTGGCCTTCGCTGATCCCTCTAGGTCTGGTCCCACCCACTGACCCACTGACCCTCTAGATCTGGTCCTCACCCATCCCTGTGCAGTAAGTGAGATCTCCGTCTTCTGCTTACAAGTCTGTACCCTTTGGAGTTCCCGTTGTGGCTCAGTGGTTAACGAATCCGACTAGGAACCATGAGGTTGCGGGTTCGATCCCTGGCCTCGCTCAGTGGGTTAAGGATCCGGCGTTGCTGTGAGCTGCGGTGTAGGTCGCAGACGCAGCTCGGATCCTGCGCTGCTGTGGCTGTGGCGTCGGCTGGCAGCTACAGATCCGATTAGACCCCTAGCCTGGGAACCTCCATCTGCTGTGGGTGCAGCCCTAGAAAAGACAGAAAAAAAAAAAGTCTGTACCCTTTGACCAACTCTCCTCAAATCCCTGGACCTCACCGCTACATCCTCTGGTAACCACCACCATTCTACACTCTGCGTCTGAGTTTGGCTTTTTTAGATTCTGCATGCACATGACATCATACAACATTTTCCTTTATCTGGCTTACCTCCCCTAGCATAATGCACTCAAGAGCCGTCCTTGTTGTCACAAATGGCAGGATTTCCTCTTTCTAGTAATCTGAGCTCTTAAGGTGAAAGGAATTTTCCACGGGGGGGGGGGCATTCCAGTCAGGGAACAGCCTGTGCAAAGTCACGGAGGAAGAAAACAGCTAATGCAGGTGAGTGAAGCAGGGAGCCCAAGGTGCGTTGAATTGCTGAAGCCAAGGTGAAGGCTGGCAAGTGGACAGTCTGCAAAGGGCTCAGGCTGTTTATTTGGAATGCAGGTTTAAGCAATGGAGAACCTTGGGAAGTTTCTAAATATCAGAATGATCAGATGAAAACTGCATTTGAGGAAAATCAATGGGGAGGATGGAAAAGAGAGAGACTCAGGCCAGTAGGCTGGGGAGGAGCTTCTGGGAGTGCCCGGCTGAGATAGGAAGGGAGCTGAACTAAAGAATCAGGAGAAGAGATCCCATTGTGGCACAGCACAAATGAATCCGACTGGGAACCATGAGGTTGTGGGTTCGATCCCTGGCCTCGCTCAGTGGGTTAACGATCCAGCGTTGCTGTGAGCTGTGGTGTAGGTCGCAGATGCAACTCAGATCTGGTGCTGTGGCTGTGGCGTATGCTGGCAGCAACAGCTCCGATTAGACCCCTAGCCTGGGAACCTCCATATGCCACGGTGCAGCCCTAAAAAAGACAAAAAGCCAAAAAAAAAAAGAGTCAGGAGAGAAGGGAGAGAGACAGGAGAGGGAGGGAGGGTGTAGTATATAATGAAATGCCACACCGCGTTGCAGAGAGATCAAAGGAATAATTATACTTTGTGGGTCATGAAATCAATTTAATGGGTTACAACCAGCATTTTTTAGTAGAATGGAATTCAGTAGAAAAGAATTAGTGTGCGTCATACAAAATAAGAGCAACTATCTGTACGTGAAACTTTGCTCAGCAGTGTACACGCGTGTTTTGCTGCGTGTGTGCCTGGGGCGGGGCGGAGGTGTGTGTACTGAAATGCAAGGTAAAATATGTGTTTTTCACTGTGGGTCACAATCAACCAAGTTTGGAAGGCACTGATCTAGAACGTACTAATGGTACAAAACGGAGAGTAATTGCCAATGGGATTCCCAGGAGAGAAAGATGCAATCTGTGTGTGGCTGTCAGGGATGGCTTCGCAGCGGGTTTTGGGCAGCGGGAAGTGTGGACGGGAGAGGAGAGGGGAAGGCGCCCAGGGCAGGGAGGAGGGGGTGGGTACCCAGCAACCTGGCTAGATTCCACCTTGGCCCCAGCCTTTCCTAACAGTCTCAAGATAGTTATCTTGGGGGGGGATAACGTTTCAGTCTCAGCACAGACAAGCATCTGCTGACAGCTTATCTTTTCCTCCAGCACTTATATAAAAACCTATCTGTCAAACAACCCCTGTCTCTTTTGACCTTCTGCAGAAGGACGCCAAGTTCATTCTCAAAACAGCTCACCTAATGAACAAACAAGGGACATTTACCATTTTCATGAAAACTCTCAGTGGAAAGAGAATTAAATGAGCTGAGATCTTGATTCAAGATCTAGCCCAGAAGCTCATTCACCCACGCACTGACCATTGCTAAGCTCTGGTTTTGCCCGTCATAAAATGGGCTAATCAGAACTACAGCTTTGGAGCTCCCGTTGTGGCTTTGCAGTAATGAACTGGACTGCGATAATGACACTCGGGGTTTGATTTCTGGCCCCACACAGTGGGGTAAGGATCCGGCGGTGCCGTGAGCTACGGTGTAGGTCGCAGACTTTCAGATCTCGAGTTGCTGTGGCTGTGGTGTAAGTTACAGCTCCAATTTGACCCCTAGCCTGGGAACCTCCATATGCCGCATGTGAGTCCCCAAAAAGAGAAAAAGAAAAAACAGACCCTACCCAGCCTTTCTCCCAAGCTCGTAAGCATCAAATCAAATGACATATGGGTGCAAACTGCATCAGCAGAGATGCAGACAGGTTACTTTTCCCATTTGCTGGAAGACCCAACTAGTGTAAGATCCTCTAAAGATTGAACAAGATCTGGCAACCTTGTTGTAGCCGTTTAGAGAAATTATTGTTTTATCAGATGGCACCAGAATTCCATGTAGGGAAGGAAATGTCTTTGTTCAGGAAAATACCTTTGATGGGCCCTTTGGGGATAGAAGGTGAGGCCCTAAGGACATGGGTGGGGAGGAAAAAACAAAGATAGCTAAATAGTTCTGCCTAAGAATTGAATGGGGCTGAGGAGTTCCCATTGTGGCTCAGCTGGTTAAGAACCCAGCATAGTGCCTGTGAGGATGGGGGTTCAATCCCCAGCCTCGATCAGTGGATTAAGGGAATGGCATTGCCGCAAGCTGTGGTGTAGGTGGCAGAGGCAGCTCTGATCTGCCGTGGCTGTGGTGTAGGCTGGCAGCTGCAGCTTGGATTCGACTCCTAGCCTAGGAATTCCAAATGTCACAGGCGCGATGGTTAAAAAGAAGAAGAAGAAGAAAGAGAATTTGAGGATGAGGAAGAACAAAAGAGAGGAAAAAGGAAAAGCAACTAATCTGGTCAGAGAGTAAAGCCCTGGTCTGTGAAAAATTTAGGAAGTTTTTCAAGAACATGGAGGTCTCTGGACTGCAATTCTGCAACACGACCCCCTCTCCAATGTAACCTACTCTCCAAATCTCCAATAAATGTCTATTACACCAAGCTGCCGTGGGAGCAGAGTTAGTGGGCATCAAAAGGTAGGGGCTGAGGAGTTCCCTGGTGGCTCAGTGAGCTGAGGGTCCAGCATTGTCACTGCAGCAGTTTGGGTCGATGCTATGGCACGGGTTCAATCCCTGGCCAGGGCACTTCCACATGCTGTGGATATGGTGAAAAAAAGGGGAGGGGGGTGCTGTGTTAATCTTTGGGGCAATTCGGGTATAAAGGTGTGTCTACAAGACAGAAAAAAAAGAAATTTAGAGTCAGGTGACGTTGAAAAATATAGGTCCAGGGAATTCACGGAAATCTTGAAGAAGGCCCAGGTCTTCTCTACCTTATAAAATGGGGTTCAAACCAATCATATGCACAGTTGAAGCGTTAGGATTACCCCAGCAGATATATGAAAACATCGACTAGCCAAGTCTCACCTATAAGAGTGCTAAACATTTTTCCAGGCTTCTCTGTGGCTGAAGACAATATCATGTGGCTATTATTGATTGAACTTCAGTTATAATTTAAGAATCAACCGCACAACATAGAGTACACCAGCTTTTTTCTTTTTTCTGACTGTATGTATCCTGACCAATATCGGCTCTGGGCAGTACTAATCTAATGCAGATAGGTAATTCCTTTATGATAAGAATCTATTGCAGCTGAATGCTATTTAAAGGGTCTTCGCTATCATATCTCATTGGCTACCAGGTCTTCAAAATAACCTTACAAAGGAAGAAATGCCTGTGTTATCACCTCCACATTAAGAAAAAGGAATCAGGAGTTCCTGCTGTGACGCAATGGGGATGGGCTGCGTCTTGGGAGCAATGAGACGCAGGCTCGATTCCTGGCCTGGCACAGTGGGTTAAGGATCGGCATTGCCATAGCTGTGGCTTAGGTTGCAACTATGACTCAGATCTGATCCCTGGCCTGGGAATTCCATAGGCCACAGGGCGGCCAAAATAGGAAAAAAAAAAAAAGGAAACTGAGACGCCAAAAATCAAAAGATTACAGTGAATGAGGTCTGAGAGATTATCTCAGATCTTTTTTTGGGAGGGGTGCTTTTTGCCTTTTCTAGGGCCACACTCATGGTATATGGAGATTCCCAAGCTAGGGGTCTAATTGGAGCTGTAGCCACAGCAATGCCAGATCCGAGCTGCGTCTGCAACCTACACCACAGCTCACGGCAATGCCGGATCCTTAATCCACTGAATGAGGCCAGGGATCGAACCCGGAACCTCATCGTTCCTAGATGGATTCGTTAACCACTGAGCCATGACAGGAACTCCTCATCTCAGATCTTAAGGTGTTTTGGAGTCATAGCTATAAATGCATGGAAAATCAAATGACAACATTAAAGAAGTAGGATTAATTGTAAAAACGAATGTTGTAAGAAGAGCACAGTTAACCTCTGGGAGAATGATAGAGATCACACTGCATCCAAAATGAAAGTCAGGCCAGCTCAGCCTTCTCGTGACCCCACCCTCTTCTTTCCACCTTCTTGGGCTCCCGAGGCCATCACGGTCCCCATCGGGATCACCATGTCTTCCTTATTAGTCTCTCTGACTCCAAGTTTGTCTCTTCTATGATCAGTTATCCCAACAGAGCATTTTTATAACCTGCAAAACTCACCCTATTGCTCCCCTGCTTAAAACCCTGAGTGGCACCTGCTGCCCTAATCTCAAGCAGAAATTCTTAAACCTCATCTGCAAATCTTTCTTTCTTTCTTTCTTTTTTGTCTTTTTGCCTTTTTATGTAGAGCCGCACCCGCAGCATATGGGGGTTCCCAGGCTAGGGGTCTAACAGGAGCTGTAGCTACCGGCTTACACCACAGCCACAGCAATGCAGGATCCCCACGTCTGCAACCTACACCACAGCTCACGGCAACACCGGATCCTTAACCCACTGAGCAAGGCCAGGGATCGAACCCGCAACCTCATGGTTCTTAGTCGGATTCGTTAACCACCGAGCCACGAAGGGAACTCCCCTGCAAATCTTTCTTGATCTGGTCTTCATATCTCTCGGTCCTTATCTGTGGTCATTTGCCTCCTGAAATTCGGCTCCTTATAGACTGCTATAGAATTAAATAAATATTTGATCTCTGTGCTCTTTCCTGGCACCTAAACTCCCCAGAATTTCCTAAATGATAGGCATGCCTTTGGTTATTCATAAGGAATTCCTTTCTACCCTGAGTTGATGCTAACTAAGTGACTTTGGGCGGGGACCATCAATAGCCTCCAGATGGGGCTGGTTACCAGGCGGACCTAGTGATTAAGGGGTGAGAACTTCCAGCTGGGAGTCAGGGAAGGAAAAGCTGGAGGCTGAGGTCTATAAAAACCCTTGAACAGCAAGCTCCCGAGAGCTCTGGAGGCAGAGAACGTTTCCATGTGCTGGGAGGATAGTGCCCCCCCCCCAGCCCCCAGTCCCAGTTTCACGGTGACGGAAGTTCTTCTGCTCAGGACACTTCCTGACCACTTCCTGTGTGCTTCCTTATCTGGCTCTATTATCAGCAGGCAAAGGTAAGTAAAATGCCTTTCTGGGTTTGGTGATCCGATCTGGCAAATTATCATCTTGTGGGTCTGAGCTCTGAAATCTGCGCTAACTCTGGGAAGTTGGGTTCAGAACTGAATTTTTGACCCAACTGGTGCTGGAGAATTGGTGGATATCAGTATCTTAGGTGGGTATTTTTTGTTTTGCTTTTGTTAACCAAGCACAGGTTCCAATGTCTGATGCACAGTGAGGCCAAACAAACTGAAATATCAGTGTTTGGAGTAGAGAAAGGTTTACTGCGGGGCCAAGCAGAGAGTGGGTGGCTTGTGCTCAAAATCCCAAACTCCCTGCTGTTTTCCAGAGAGATCTTTTTTTTTTTTTTTTAAATGCCCGCACTTTGGTGGCATACGGGAAGTTCCTAGGCCAGGGATTGAACCCAAGCCTCCACAGCAACCTGAGATGCTGCAGTTGGATTCTTTTTTTTTTTTTTTGTCTTTTTGCTTTTTCTAGGGCCGCACCCACGGCATATGGCGGTTCCCAGGCTAGGGGTCTAACAGGAGCTGTAGCCGCCGGCCTTCGCCACAGCAACAGCAACGCGGGATCCGAGCCGCGTCTGCAACCTACACCACAGCTCACGGCAACGCCAGATCCTTAACCCAGTGAGCAAGGCCAGGGATGGAACCCGCAACCTCATGGTTCCAAGTCGGATTTGTTAACCACTGAGCCACGACGGGAACTCCATGCAGTTGGATTCTTACCCCACTGCACCACAGGGGGAACCCCAGGGAGCAGATTTTATAGGCAAAGTTTGGGGCAAGGGCTGCACAGCGTGTGACTTTGTTCTGATGGGCAATGTTCCAGGAATCTTGTGCTCAGCCAGAAGTTCTCATCCTCCACTTAGGTGGGGGCCTTGGTTTCTACAGAAGAGCTCAGAGCCACTGTTATGTATATTCCTTCTGGGGGAAGAGGGGGGGCTTGCCCCTTGCGGGGCTATTGTTTCTTGACTGCTCCTCCTTTGTTTTAAGTTCCCTCCCTTCCCTGATTAACAACTGTTTGAATCTGCTCTTTAGAACTCTGGGAAGGTCTAGAAAGCTGAACAGAGTCTATTGCCTACAAACTAGAACCAGAGGACAGGGAGAGGAGTGTGCCGGGAGCAACCCACGGTGTCCTGCTTGGTTTCACTTTGGGTTCCTGATTTCATGGACAATTTTTCTAGCCACTCTCTTGCGTCCTCCCCTTCATATGCCATGGGCCTTCTGCTTGCATCACTCCTGCCCACTCTCCTGGTCTGGCTAATTTAATCTTATCTTTCAGGTCTTAACTTTGATGTCACCTACCAAGAGGTTCTTCCAGTCACTAGAAGAACCTCTCGTTAGGTGGTTCTTCTACCATCTACCAAAGTGGGCTGTACTAATTTAATGCAGATAGGTAATTTCTTTATGAAAAGAATCTATTGCAGAAGTTCCCGTTGTGGCACAGTGGAAATGAATCCGACTAGGAACCATGAGGTTGTGGGTTTGATCCCTGGCCTTGCTCAGGGGGTTAAGGATCCAGCGTTGCTGTGAGCTGTGGTGTAGGTCGCAGATGTGGCTTGGATCCTGTGTTGCTGAGGCTATGGTGTAGGCTGGCAGTCGTAGCTCCGGTTCGACCCCCAGCCTGGGGATCTCCATATGCTGCAGGTGTGTCCCTAAAAAAGCAGAAAAAAAAAAAAGAATCTATTGCAGCTGAATGCTATTTAAAGCATCTTTGCCATCATACCCTGCTATCCCCATAGTATCCTTGACTTTCCTATCCTAAGGCTCACCACACTTCACAGTTGTTACTTACATAATTGTCCTCTTCAAGAGTGAGAGTAGGAGTTCCTGTCGTGGCGCAGTGGTTAACGAATCCGACTAGGAACCATGAGGTTGTGGGTTTGATCCCTGGCCTTGCTCAGTGGGTTAACAATCCGGTGTTACCCTGAGCTGTGGTCACAGACACGGCTCAGATCCGGCGTGGCTGTGGCATAGGTCAGCAGCTGTAGCTCTGACTAGACCTCTAGCCCGGGAACCTCCATATGCTGTGGGTGAGGCCCTAAAAAAAAAGAGAGAGAGAAAGTGAAAGCAGCTCCAGAAGCTCACTGATGGATGGACTGGATGGTCTGTCAAGTTCACCATCATATCCAGCATCTGGCACAGTGCCCAGTGTGTCGTAGATACTTAAGTGTATTGAGTTCAGAGTGAATGAATGAATGGATGGATGTAGCAGGAACTCGGAGGGAAAAAAAAATCCATGTAGATTGAGGTGGTGAGGAAAGAGCTAAGCTAGGACTCAAATAACAAGTGGAGCAGCATCTGCAGTCACGCAAGGACAAACCGTGGCTTCTTACTTTCCCAGAGAGCAGCTGCAGGATGGAGAAAAGAGGCCGAACTATGAGTCAGAAGAGCAGGCTCTAGTGCTGCCTCTGCCTCACTGTGTGACTCTGCGGAGCATGTCACTTAAACCCTCAGAGCCCGAGTTTCCCCTTTTGTAAAATGGGGTCCCTAACAACCTGCTGGCGGAATTCTGGGAGATTTGGGGAGGTCCTGAATGTGGGAGTCTCCAGCACGAAGCAGACCTGACCAAATGCATGTGAATTCATTTTCACACAGGAAAGAGCTAGGCTAGGACTTAAATAACAAGTGGAGAAGTGTCCCCAGTCACCCAGTGACAAACTGTGGCTCCTCATCCAAAGTTTCCCAAAGCTCTGGCTGAAAGCCAGCCTGGGAAAAGCTGGCACTCTAAGCCCAGTTCCCTGGCCCTGAGCAAACCCACTCTGCCCAGCCCCATCACCAACAGGGGCTGGGCCATCTGTTTCTACCTACCCCAGAAACAGCAGGCAGTACCCAGAGCCCTCCTCATACCAAGCTTTAGGAGTACCACCAGCCAGAGACATTGCACTTGAAGGCATTTACCTCCACAAGGAGGCAGTATCTCTTCCCCTATCGGTTTTTGAGTAAAGAATTTTTTTTTTTTTCTTTTTCATGCCCATGGCATGCAGAAGTTCCTGGGCCAGGGACAGAATCTGTGCCACAGCAGTGACCCGAGCTGCTGCAGTGACAATGCTGGATCCTTAACCACTAGGCTACCGGAGAACTCCTTAAAGAATTTTTTAAAAATTAGGAGCTCCTGCTGTGGCACAGTGGGTTAAGGATCTGACTGTAGTAACTTGGGTTCCTACAGAGGTGCAGGTTCGATCCCTGGCCCAGGGTAGTGGGTTAAGTATCTGATATTGTCGCAGCGGTAGGCTCAGATTCGATTCCTGGCTCAGGAAATTCTATATGCCATGGGTGCAGCCAAAAAAAAAAAAAATTATTTTTAAATTCTCAGGGAGTTCCCATTGTGGCACAGTGGAAACAAATCTGACTAGGAACCATGAGGTTGCAGATTCGATCCCTGGCCTTGCTCAGTGGGTTAAGGATCTGGCATTGCTGTGAGCTGTGGTGTAAGTCACAGACGTGGCTTGGATCCTGCACTGCCATGGTTGTAGCATAGGCCAGCAGTTATAGCTCCAATTGGACCCCTAGCCTGGGAACCTCCATATGCTGCATGTGTGGTCTTAAAAAGCAAAAAAAATTATTCATGGGAATTTCTGTAATGACTCAGCAGTAATATCCGTGAGGACATGGGTTCGATCCCTGGCCTTGCTCAGTGGGTTCCATGAGCTGTGGTATAGATAGGTCACAGACGTGGCTTGGATCTGACATTGCTGTGGCTGTGGTGTCGACTGGCAGCTATAGTTCCAATTCGACCCCTAGCCTGAGAACATCCATATGCTATGGGTGCAGCCCTAAAAAATAAAAAACCCCAAAAAATTAAATTCTCAGGAATTTTAACTCTTTAGTCTTCTGTTAGACAAAAGGACCCCCCAAGTTGCTCCCGCAACAGAATTTATTAGGTGCCCACAGTGTCAGAGTTGAGTAGTACCCCCACTCTGCAGGGTGATTCCAGACTAATTGGAATACGGTAGGTGAAATCCTGGCCCCATAAAGACAACCATGCACTTATCCCTGAAACCTATGAATTTGGTTACTCAGCAATCAACTTTGCAGATATAATCAAGGTTTGGGATCTTACCACAACGAGAGGGAGATATCCTGCATTACCTGGGTGGGGCCAGTCTAATCGCAGCAGCCCTGAGAGGTAGAGACCTTTCTCTTGCTGGAATCAGAGATGAGGAAGAGGAAGACGCTGAGAGACCTCAAGGCACGAGGGGGCGACTGGCTATTGGCAGAGGGGTGGAGGGCGTCACGTAGGAAGCATGAGAAGGAATAGGGCAGCATGTGGAAGCGAAGACCAGCCCCCAGCAGACAGCAAGGAAACAGGGACCTCAGTCCTACAACCGCAAGGAACTGAATTCTACCCACAACCTGCCGAAGCCTGCAAGTGGATTCTTCTCCAGAGCTTCCAGACAAGAGGCCAGTCCCACGAACACTTTGATTTCAGCCTTATGAAAACTATAAACAGAGAACTCAACCAAGCCTGCCTGGACTTCTGGCCTGCAGAAATGTGAGATAAGTGTGTGGTGTTTTAAGCCACTATACTCGTGGTGATTTGTTACCATAGCAACAGAAAACTAATACAGGGAGACGGGGCTTGTGTCTTGGGGGCCTTCAACGCAGAGCTTAGCCTTGAGCTGCTGCAGCTGTGAATTTCTGTACACCTGAGCATGTCTGGAAAGCTGGAGGCGTGGGTAGGCCGGAGACAGGAAAACTGAAGCTGGGAGAATGATTCTCCAAAAAGGTCAGGTCAGAGAGCCTCTTTCCGGAGAGATCCCCGACCCACAAACTTGGTACGAGGACCCAGTTCTGCGAGCAGGAAATAACAACAAAAAGCCCCACCACCCGTGGAGGGTTTGTAGAGCGGGTGGGAGGTCCTCCCTGTGGGAGTTCTAGGCAGTGACCTTTGGCCCGCAGCAGCAGCAGGACACACGGGAGAAAGGAAACCTACAGAAATAAGGGCCAGGTGAATGAATAGGGACGCATCAGTGAGACCCACCTGGATATTCTCAAAGCTGGCTGGGAGGAATTTGAGAGCCTCTGGGATTCCCGCAGTTTGGGGGGTAGAGCCTGAGACAGAGGAATCTTGTTTTATTCATGTTATTTATGATGCAGTTATACTCTCTGCCCCCCAGGATGGTGTAGCCTGGAGAAACAGCACCCAAAGATCTATCAACCTCCAAGGGCAAACCTAGAGTCTTTAAAGTGTCAGACAGAAGGAGCAGAGTGCGAGGGGCAGAGGCGGGGGGGGGGGAAGGGCCGACTTAGACTGACACAGCTGGGTGCAAACTCTGTCACCCAATTGCTTGTGCACGTTACTTTCACTTTCTGAGATTTTGTTTCCAAACTTAAAATATAGAGATGATAATATGATCTTCATCACAAAGGATGATGAAGAAACAATAGACAGGTTATTGATCCTTAACCACATGAGAAAAAAATACATTCCCTACTATGCTTTTCCAGTTCGAAGACCCTCATTTTCCCCATTTAACAGCTCTGATGTTGGGGCGCGTCTCCTGGTGATATTGGTCAGACAGAAATCCCGAGGGTTTTTTGTTTGTTTTTTTGTCTTTTGTCCTGTTAGGGCCGCACCTGCGGCATATGGAGGTTCCCAGGCTAGGGAGCTAACAGGAACTGTAGCCACCGGCCTTCGCCACAGCCACAGCAATGCGGGATCCGAGCCGCGTCTGCAGCCTACACCACAGTTCACGGCAACGCCGGATCCTTAACCCACTGAGCGAGGCCAGGTATTGAACCCGCAACCTCATGCTTCTTAGTCAGATTCCTTTCCACTGTGCCACAACGGGAAGTCCCTGAGGTAGTTTAATTGGCTGCAGTTGCAGAAGTAGTATCAGTGGTTAGAAAGACAGTTCCAAAGATTATTGACCAGGGGAGTGTAATTGTGAGAAAGTTTGCCTCTTCAACCTCTCAGAGCACAGCAGATAACTCGGGCGGAAAGATGGACACATCGATAATACTGAACCATGATGGGATTCAAGATGGACTAGGCTCTAAATGGGGACAAGTTTTAGGAATTCCATAACCAAGTCGTTTTTTGTGTGGGTACAGGAGAGACGAAGGATAAAAATAAGTCTAAGGGAGTACTTTTAAAATGTACGAAATGAAAAAAATCCCAAGTGCTACAAAGCACTGGTAGAATATGGGGTTATTTATTATGCCCAACAAATTTATACAGAAATTGAGGTTGAGAGAACGTTTCTAGCCAATAGCAAGTCTGAAAAGTGAAGGAAGCAGCCTCGGGCCACCGCAAATGCTTGTTTGGTATGGCCAGCATCTATCAGCTCTCCCCCCAAATCCTGCACAGGAGCCCAAGAGGCACAGCCTTTGTCCACTGGAGATATTAGGTTTCGGTTTTGCCCACTGAGCATGTGAACATGAGCGCGCACACACACAAAAGAATATACTGAAAAAAATTTTTAAAGAGTTCCCATTGTGGCTCAATGGGTTAAGAATCTAACATAGTGTCTGTGAGGATGTAGGTTCCATTCCTGGCCTCACTCGTGGGTTAAGGATCCGGCATTGCCACAAGCTGCAGTGTAGGTTGCAGATGAGCCTTGGATCCAGTGTCCCTGTGGCTGTGACCCAGGCTGGAAGCTGCAGCTCTGATTTGACCCCTAGCCCTGGAACTTCCACATGCCCATAAAAAGGAAAAAAAAAAAAAATAACATACTGGAAAAAATAAGGTCACTTGTATTTGTCCCCCCAGGGCAAAGTCTGGGCAAGTTTCCCTGCAGAACATTACAAAAGATTGGAGTTGATTTATTTTAAAACGGGTCTACTGTGGCATAGTTGATATACAAAGAATGATGCATTTAATGCACAATTTTGAGTATGGCCACATGTACACAGTTGTGATACCTTTACTGCAGACATACCCATCACCTCCCAAAGTTTCCTATTGTCCCTTTGTTTGTCTGTGATAAGAGCAGTTAACACCCTCTTAACAAATTTTGAACCGGGGATTGAAGTTGGGCTGTGATGTCCAAGTAAACTATAGGTGGTAAGGACAAAATTGAATAGGGAAGTTGTTCGTCCAGTGAAATGCTGCAAGTGATGCAATCCAGGAAGTTGCATATTTCACCTAAAGACACAACCAGGAAGTGGCACTTTAGTACCGGTTGAAAGCATATTCTTGCTGAGACTATACAGGGAGCTTCCTGAACAAATGGCTCAGGGTAGGATGCCAGGCTTTGCAGGAGAAGCCAACCCTGCAGTGGAGAAAGGAGGAGAAAGACAGGGATGTACTGCACCCCAGGGAGGAGGCAGGTCCTGGGTGGCAGTACCCCGCCAACAAGCCTTTTTTGGAAATGATACAGGACCAGGAAGCAGGTCTCTTCCAGGCTCCACGTTTATCTCCTTTCATCATAAAGGAATTGCTGCTGAAAAGAAGAGATGATTTGGGAGGAGTTCCCATTGTGGCTCAGCGGTAATGAACCCGGCTAGCATCTATGAGGGTACAGCTTCAATCCCTGGCCTTGCTCAGTGCGTTAAGGATCCAGCATTGCCGTGCGCCGTGGTGTAAGCCGAAGATGCGGCTCGGATCCTGCATTGCTGTGGCTGTGGCGTAGGCTGGTGGCTACAGCTCCGATTAGACCCCTAGCCTGGGAACCTCCATATGCCACGGGTGCGGTCCTAAAAAGACAAAAAAAAAAAAAAAGACAAAAAGAATAGATGATTTGAATACTGCTGTGAAGCAGAAGAAAACCAAGACAATGTTAAGAAAAGGAGAGGAGAAAAAAATTGAAAGAAAGCAAAGAAAGAACAAGCCCCACAGCACCAATGGCAAATATCCACCAGTGAGGATGAGCAGTGGTGGGCAAGATCTCAAAGAAGATGGCAAATTCTGGCTCTTTCTGTCGTAAAGCCTCAAATATGACTTCTAGTTTCGGGGCTCCAACCACCAAAAACTGTAGATTCCACTGACTTCTGGACACAAAGGGAGTTTCCAAATTCAGGAACCCCTTCCAGTCACCCCTGAGGTACCAGGGCGGAATAATAATGGTCAGTTGAGTTACAAGACAGTGAAATGGGGTTCCTGGGATACAGTAAGCATCACAGTTTTAGGCAAACAAGGAAGGAGGCAGAACAATTTTCTCCTAAGCTTTCCAAATACCCTGTATTGTAGAAAACTCTCAGCGGAAGGAAGGAAGCTGAGTTGAAGGAGGAAGGTAGAATAATCAATTCAAAAAGCATGAAAAGGGTGACATAAAGAGACTTGAGAAATTAGGAGCCTCTGATTGAACTTTATCCGGAGCCTGAAGTGAGTGGAACAGCTTGGTCCTCAGAGGGTTGGGTGGACTGACCTCTGCTTCCTTCGGAGAAACTCAGCAGCCCAGGTCTTGAATGAAACTTGAGTCCTCCTCTTGGCTTTCCTGGCACTCGTGGCACATAGAGGTTCCCAGGCTAGGAGTCTAATCAGGGCTGTAGCTGCTGGCCTACACCACAGTCACAGCAACAGGGGATCCGAGCCGCGTCTGCAACCCACACCACAGCTCATGGCAACGCTGGATCCTTAACCCACTGAGCAAGGCCAGGGATCGAACCCACAACCTCAAGGTTCCTAGTCGGATTCGTTAACCACTGAGCCACAACGGGAACTGCTGTAGTGCCATTTTATACCCAGTCATTTCTTGGTGTTTCTGATGACACTTGTGCAAAGATGAAGTCAAATGTTAGGAGTCTGGAATTAAATGACCTCTTAACAACAATAGGCTCAGTAAAAAGATTCTAATAATTTGGAAGTATACAAAGTGAAGTCCTTCGCTCACAATCAGGGGGATTTGGAGTAAATATTCTTAATTGTCTAATAATCCTTCCAGACCTTTTATGACCTATCTATCTGTCACATTGAGGCCTGACTACTGACATGTATTGGAATGTACTCAGGCTGTTCTAACTGCCCTGCAGCCTTCTTTTAATTTTTTTTTTTATCATGGTTGCATTGTTTTCTACGGTGTGGATTTATAATATCAATTAACTCATTTGGGGACATTAAGGCTCCTCTTTCTTTCTTGCTTTCTACGATTTCGAAAGAGCATATTTGTGTAATGCTAAGAGCACAGACTAGGAGCAGGCTGCCAGGGTGCAGAGTTCTCTCTGTCTCAAGTCTCCACCGTATTTGTAGAAATGAGGAGAGTTAGTCTTGTTTTATAGCGCTGTGAGGTTTAGATAAGTTTACATCATAAAGAACTTGGCACTGTGTCTCCACATCACACGTTCTTGCTACTATTATTATGTATGTCTTTGCCACTTGTGCTGAAATTTCTGTAAGAGAGTTTTCTAGGGTGAGAATTTAAGGGGCCAAAAATGCCGTTCAGAAAGTCTGACCCATTTACGTGCCACCAGCAGCGTCTGAAATGTCCCTTCTCCCATACCTGCGTGGTGAGACGCTTCCCATCCTGCTCTCTTCCGTGAGGTCGAGCCATTTCAAACATCCTTGATCCAGGATTCCTTAGTTGGAATTAGTTTGAAGTAGTCTGGCCATTTAAACTGAAGCTTGGAATACCTGCCAGAATTTCAAATACATATATTCCTTGACCCAGCAACGCCAAGTCTGGGAATTTATCCTACAGATAGACTAGCAGGCTCGCAAAATGACATGTCTACAAGGTTATTCATCGCGGTATTATTTGTAACAGCAATAGACTGGAAACTAATAGGAGACTGGTTAAATAATTTATGGCTCAACCACACAATGGATTACTATATAGCCACTTAAAAAGAGAGAGAGAGAGAGAGAGAGAGAGAGAGAGAGGAGCTCTCTTTGAACTAATATAGAACAATATCCAAGATATATTTTTAAGTGAAAATAAGAGTGTAATAGCTGACATTTGTATCCCACATTTCTTTAATTTTAAGACTGCCTTTTTTCACTTTGTAACATATTTGAAACAAGGATGTGTTATAGTCAAAGGCAGGTCCTAATTTAATTGGGATTTTTTTTCTTTCCCAGTCCATAAAATAATGATGTGTCTTACAATCCACACCATTCTGGATTTGATGAAATATAGCAGTGGTTACCCAGTGCCAGGCGCCGTGTATTTCGATCTTAGGACAACCCTGCAAGGGTAAGTACTATTATTTTCTGTATTCACAGGTAAAGAAATGAGATTTAACCCTGGGCAGTCCTGCTCCTGGACCCAACACCACACCTCCCTATGGTGACAGGAACACAAGTCACAGCTAGACAGCTCGCTGTGTGCCAGGCCCAGACCTCAGTGCTTCAAGCATAAAGCTGTTCGTCTAATCTTCAAACAACCATATGAGTCAGATGCCATTATTATCTTCATTATACAGATGAGGAAACTGAGGCACTAAGAGTTTATGAAACTTGCTTAAATGTAACAGCTAATTAATGGAAGAAGCGGGGTTTGACCGTGAGCATTCTGGCTTTAGAGATCATGCTTTTAATGCTCTTCATGCTACCTTTGTGTAAAAAAGAGGGGAAAGTTGTAATTGCAAAATGGTATCTTAGAAGTTATTTGAAAAGTGATGCAAGTATATCAGTAGGATAGCGCATAGGAATGCATAATTAGAGGATGGGGTGGGAATTAAGTCTTTATTTGCATGACTTTTTTATTTTTAAATTTATTTTTATTGACGTTAGTTGATTTACACTGTATTAATTTTAGGTGTACCGCAAAGTGATTCATATATATATGATTATATATGTATATTCTTTTTCAGATTCTTTTCCATTAGATGTTATTACAAGATATTGAATATAATTACTTGTGCTATACAATAGGACCTTGCTGTTGATCTACTTTATATATAATAATGTGTATCTGTTAATCTCAAATTCCCAGTTTATCCCTTCCCCCCACACTTTCCCCTTCAGTAACCACAAGTTTGTCTTCTATGAGTTTATTTCTTTTTTGTAAAGAAACTGATTTGTGTATGTATGTATATATATATATATATATATACACATATATATATATTTTTAGATTCCACATATAATTAATCTCATATGATATTTGTCTTTGTCTTACTTACTGAGTTTGGTAATCTCTAGGTCTACCCATGTTCCTGCAAATGGCATTATTTCATTCTTTTTAATGGCTGGGTAATATTCCACTGTATATAAGCACCATGTCTTCTTTACCCATTTACCTCTCAATGGAGATTTAGGTTACTTCTATGTCTTGGCTATTATAAATAGGGTTGAAACGAATATTGGGTGCACGTATCTTTTCAAATTATGATTTTCTCCAGATATATGTCCAAGAGTGGGATTGCTGGATCATATGGTATCTCTATTTTTAGTTAAGGACCCTTCATACTGTTCTACACACTGGCTGTATCAATTTACAATCCCACAAACAGTGTAGAAGCCAAGTGGTTTCCCTTTTCCCCATACCCTCTCCAGCATTTATTATTTGTGGATGTTTTGACAGTGGCCACTCTGACTGGTGTGAGGTGATAACTCATTGTAGTTTTGATTTGTATTTCTCTAAATAATTAGTGATGTTGAGCATCTTTTCACAGGCCTGTTGGCCGTCAGTATGTCTTCTTTGAGAAATGTCTATTTAGGTCTTCTGCCCATTTTTTTGAATGGGTTTTTGTTTCTGTTTTTTGTTTCACGTTTGTTGTTTTTATTGAGCTGTGTGCTTTGGAAATTAATCCCTTGTTGGTCACATCATTTGCAAATATTTTTCCCAATTTCATGTGTTTTTAAATTTTGTTTATGGTTTCCTTTGCTCTACAAAAGGTTTTAAATTTAATTAGGCCCCATTTTTTTTTTTTTTTGCTTTTATTTCCATTACTCTAGGAGACAGATTCTAAAAACTATTATGGCAACTTATGTCAAAGAATGTTCTGCCTATGTTTTCCTCTAAGAGTTTTATAGTATCCAGTCTTACATTTAGGTCTTTCAATCCCTTTTGAGTTTATTTTTATATTAGCATTAAGTTCTAATTTTATTTTTACAAGTAGCTGTCCAGTTTCCACCATCACTGACTGAAAAGACTGTCTTTTCTCCATTGCATATTCTTGGCTCCTTTGTCATAGATTAATTGACCGTAAGTGCATGGGTTTGTTTCTGGGTTTCCTATCCTGTTCCATTGACCTGTGCATCTGTTTTTGTGCCAGTGCCATACTGTTTGATTATTGTAGCTTTGTAGTATAGTGTGAAGTCAGAAGGCATGAATCTTCCAGCTCCATTCTTCTTTTTCAAGATTGTGTTGGCTATTTGGGGTCTTTTTTGTTTCCAAACAAATTTTAAATTGTTTTGTTCTAGTTCTGTGAAAAATGCCATTGGTAATTTGATAAGGATTAAATTGAATCTATAATTGCCTTGGGCAGTATGATCATTTTAACAATATAGATTCTTCCAATCCAAGAACATGGTTTATCTTTCCTTCCCTTTATGTTGTCACCAGTTTCTTCCATCAGCATCTTAGTTTTCAAAGTACAGGTCTTTTTGCCTCCTTAGGTAGGTTTATTCCTAGGTATTTTATTCCTATTGCATACCTTTTTATGTTTGATTTTTAACCCGTGAGAGTGTATGAGTTTTTTAAACCAAAACAAAGAAATAATTTAAACTTTATTTCAAATTAATATATCAGTGGTTTGAGAGAAGTGGTCCTACGTAAACAGTTAAGGAGATTTCTGTACCCATTTGCTCATTTAATATTTATCTTTTAAGCTTCAGGACTTCCCGTTGTGACTCAGCAGTGAACTTGACTAGTCTCTATGAAGATGCAAGTTTGATCTCTGGCCTCACTCAGTGGGTTACGGATCTGGCATTGTTGGGAGCTATGGTACAGGTTGCAGACTCAGTTTGGATCTGGCATTGCTGTGGCTGTGGCGTAGGCCGGCAACTGCAGCTCCAATTCAACCCCTAACTTGGGAACTTCCATATCTGTATGTGTAGCCCTAAAAAGCCCAAAAATGTCCCCCCAAAAAAGGTTCAGAGGGATTCTGTTTTATTGTTTTTAAAGTAGCAATGGATAACAGATGAAAATCTCCATTAATCCTGATTACAAATAATATGATTTTGGAGTTTTTGTTGTGGCTCATTGAGTTAAGAACCCAACCTACTGATGGGGGGATGTGGGTTCCATCCCTGGCCTCGCTCAGTGAGTTAAGGATCTGGCATTGCCACAAGCTGTGGCATAGGTTGCAGATGCAGCTCAGGTCTGGCATTGCTGTAGCTGTGGCATAGGCCAGCAGCTACAGCTCTCATGCCACCCCTAGCCCAGGAACTTTCATATGCTGCATGTGCATCCTTAAAAAAGAAAAATAAAGAAAAAAGAAAAAAAAAACACACAAGACAAAAAAACCAATACAATGATTTCAAGGCTTGGATCCCATCATATCACCTATATATGGCTCTGCCAGACGATGCTAGAGGATGGTAATGTGTAACCCAAGCATAATTCCACCTTTCCCTTTGCCCGCAGTGCTGCCGGGGGCTGGCACCTCCAGTGAGTGAACAGTGGAATGGCATGAACATCAGTTGTGTGGTGTATTGATTTTTTTAACTCTCTTAACTCATGTTAATGTTCAATGTAGTAAGGTCAGCCACTCTCCTGACATTTTCCTCTATTCTCCGTAATTTGGAGGATCTGAATTTTTTGAATATCTATATTCCCCACTTCCCCCAAAAAATCCTGTCTTGAAGGACTTGTACTTAATCTCTTGGCCTGTGTTTATATTACATAGTTTGCGGCATCAGCTTTCAAGTGGGTTTCAAGAAAGCTCTTGGCTTTCCGGAGAAGGTGATAAAATGTCTACTTTGTATTTGTATTTAGGTTGTAAAGCTCACCTGCTATTCCAGCAGAAGATGTGATATATTGTGGTTTTGTTAAATGGTTTATTTGAGTTGGTCAATCAGCATTCCAGCCTGATGTTTGTTTCATAAGAGTGGGTAAAAATCAACCCAACCATCCTTCTACGGTGAATGGATTGTTCCACAGTGCTGTTCAAAAGCAAGGGAAAAATACCTGGGTTCTCTTTCTTTCTAGATAAAGGCCCAAGTAGGAGGCTAATATAAACCCAGTTGTCCTAGATCAGGGCATACTATACTTAAAGGCTTCAGGGCTCACCATAGCTTCCCTGAGCCATCAAAAGAGAACTCTATTAATGCCATTTTTTAGAATTACTAGTAAGTTGCAATAAAATTTAATATACTGTGTTAATCAGAAGATATTTACAGAATTCATAAAAATTTTAATTCATAGCACACAATCAGCAGTGCGGTCCAGTAATGGGCCACAAGTTTAAAACAGCTGGATAAACCTCTTTAGTTTTGATGGCATGCTTCTGTGGTTATATGTATAATCTTATTTGGAAATAATGTTAAAAGCCTGTATTTAAGATCTTTTGTGAATGTGAGGCCTGGAAGAATCCAGCAAAGTTCTAGAGATTGGGAGAACTGTTCCCACAAACTACGAATTAGGAGAACCTCTGACTGCAGTTCTGTTCTTTGGCATAAGTTCTGCAAGGACTGGCATAAACCAGCTTTGCATCAGGCATATTAAAGTTACTAGGATTCATTTCTAATTTTTTAGAATAATTTGTTCACCCACAAGAAAGCACATAGGGAGTAAAATAAGTGAATTCAGTAATGCAGCTTGGTCTTGGCACTTTCAGATTCTTTTCATTATGGATAACTAAAAGTTTATTCTGTTTTAAGAAATATTTGACTAGAACTCTCTCATCAACTATTTTTCATTTTAAAGAAGCTCTTTAGAAAATATAACTCACATTCAAATAGCAATCAAAAGAAAGCAGGAGTGGCTATATTAATATCAGATAAAGTAGATTTCAGAGCAAAGAATTTTACCAGTAGATTTCAGAGCAAAGAATTTTACAAAGAAGGACATTACACAATAATGGGGCCTATCTATCTACCAAGAAAGGGTAACAATCCTAAATGTATATACACCAACAACCAAGCTGCAAAATATGTGAAGCAAAACCTGTTAGAGCTGAGAGGAGAAAGAGACAAACCCACACTTAGGGCTGGAGAGTTCAATACTCCTTTCTCAACAAATGGTAGAACTACACAGATTATCAGCAAGGATAAGGAAGAAAACAACAAATGGTGGGATCTCATTGACATTTTTAAACATTCTACCCAACAGCAGCAGAATTACACATTCCTTTCAAGCCCTTACAGAATACACCATGATATATGAAGATAAATCATATCCTGGGCCATAAAGCAAGCCTCAACGAATTTAGGAATTAAAATCATACAGAGATGTTCCTGTCATGGCACAGCAGAAACGAAACCGACCTGGAACCATGAGGTTGTGGGTTCAATCCCTGGCATTGCTCAGTGGGTTAAGGATCTGGCATTGCTGTGAGCTGTGGTGTGGGTTGCAGATGTGGCATGGATCCTGCGTTGCTGTGGCTGTGGCCTAGGCCGGCAGCTATAGCTCCAATTGGACTCCCAGCCTGGGAACCTCCATATGCCTCTGGTGTGGCCCTAAAAAGACCAGACAAAACAAAAATTGAAATTTTTAAGCAAATGGAAACTATACAACTCTCTATTTAAAAAAAAATCTGTGGATCAAAAAGGATGTCACAAGAGAAATGAAAAATAGATTGAACTACACAGACAGAAAACAAACTTATGGTTACCAAAGGGGAAAGGGAGGGTGGGTACAAATTAAAAGTATGGGATTAACACATACAGACTACCATAAATAACATACATAAGCAATAAGGATTTACTGTATAGCACAAGAAATTATATTAAGTATCTTAAAATAACCTGTAATCTGAAATTGTGTGTATATATGTGTGTGTGTATGTATATGTATGTATATAACTTGTATATAAAGAAATGTATATATAACTGAATCAGTTTGCTGTACACCTGACACTAACACAGTATTGTAAATTGATAATACCTCAATTAAAAAAATATATATATATATTCACCTGGAGTTCCCACTGTGGCTTAGCAGGTTAAGAACCCAACTAGTATCCATGAGTATGAGGGTTCGATCCCTGGACTTGCTCAGTGGGTTAATGATCCAGCACTGCCACAAGCTCCAGGGCATAAGTCACAGATGTGGCTCATACCCAGGGTGGCTGTGGCCGTGATTTGACCCCCTAACCTGGGAACTTCCATATGCCATGGGAAAAAAAAAAAAAATTAATTCAAATGACAATAAAACACACTGAAATTTGAAGAATGCAGTTAAAGCAGTACTGAAACATAGCACTAATGCATATGTTTCAAAAGAGAGAAAATCCCAAAACAACAATCTAAGCTTCAAGGACCTTAAGAGCATAAAAAAAGAGTAAAGGTAACTCAGAACAAGAAGAAGAAAGGAAATAATAAGGACAAGAAGAGAAATCAAATTGAAAACAAAACAATAAAAAGTCAATGAAACGAAGACGGTTCTTTGAAAAGATCAGCAAAATAGATAAAATTAGGAAAATAGACACAAAATGAGAGAAGGCATGAATTGCCATTATCAGGAATGAAATTGAGGCTATCACTACAGATGCTGCAGAGATCAAAAGGAAAATAAGGAAACACTGGGAACAACTCTACACACATATATTTGACAACTTAGATGAAAAAGACTAATTTCTTGAAAAACACAAGCTCACAATTTAATTAATATGAAACATAATTTGAGGAGCTAGCCCTATAACTATTAAGGAAATTGAATTCATAACTCAAAAACTACCCCCAAAAAATATTCAGGCCAAGGTGGCTTCACTGGAAAAGTCTACAAAACGTTTAAAGAATTAACAATTCGACACACTCTCTTCCAGAAAATAGAAAGAGGAGTGAATACCTACCAATTCTTTTTTTTTCTTTTTTTGGTCTTTTTGGCTTTTTAGGGACGCACCCTTGGCATGTGGAAGTTCCCAGGCTAGGGGTCTAATCGGAGCTACAGCTGCTAGCCTACATCAACAGCCACAGCAACGCAGAATCCGAGCTGTGTCTGTGACCTACACCACAGCTCATGGCAACACCGGATCCTTAACTGACTGAGTGAGGCCAGGGATCAAATCTGCAACCTCATGGTTCCTAGTCAGATTTATTTCTGCTGAGCCACTGTGGGAACTCCCCACCTACCAGTTAATTTTAATGAAACTAGTATTCTCCTGACACTAAAACCAAATAAAAATTGTTTAAAAAAGAAAACTACAATATTTATCACAAATACACCTGCAAAAATCCTTAATAAAACATTAGCAAATAGAATTAGCACTATATTAGCAAATATTAGCACTATATAAAAATAATTATACACTACAACAAAGTAGAGATTATTCCCAGAATGAAAGGTGGGTTTAACATTTGAAAATTAATTCCTGTAATCCATTTAACAGTGTAAAGAAGAAAAATCATCCAATCATATCAATCATTGTAGGAAAAGCATTTGATAGCAGTCAACATCCATTTCTGATAAAGACTTTTAGAAGGAAAAGGAAGAGATGGGAACTGCTTCAATACAAAAACCGTACAGCTAATATTTTACTTAGTGGAGAAAGACGAATGCTTTTCAGGAGCATGGCAAGCATTTCCACCTTCATCACTCTTAGTCAACATAGTGCAGGAAGTTCTAGTCAGAGCACTAAAGCAGGAAAAGGAAATAAAAGGCATAGAGATTGGAAGAAAGAAACAAAAATGGCACTGTTTTCAGGTGATAGGATTGTCTGCCTAAAACCCCAAGGAATCGACCCAAGAAACCCTCCTAAAACTAATAAGAGAGCTCACCAAGGTTGCAGGATACAAGGTCAACATAGCAAAATCAACTATATTTCTATGCTCTAGTTATAAACATGTGAACATTGAACTTAAAATACCATTTAAAATTGCTTGAATTTACCATTTAAATTTACTTGCGTATAAAGCTAACAAAACATCAGAAGACTCGTGTGCTGAAAACTCAAAACACTAATGAAAGATATCAAAGAAGATCTAAATAAACAGAGAGACAGATTGTGTCAATGGATTGGAAGACTCAGCATAGTAATGGTGCCACTCATCCCTAAATTGATGTATGTTAATGCAGTTTCCATCAAAATCCCCCCAAATTTTTTTTGTAGACATAGGCGAGGTTTTTACAAAGTTTATTTGGAACGTCAAAGAGAGCAGAATAATGAAAACCATTTTAAATAAGATAAAAAAATGGGAGGAATTTATTTACCTAATTTCAAGATTTGTCTAATAGCTGCAGTAATTAAGACTGTTTGCTATTGGCAGAAGGATACACACTAAATCAGTAAGAATAGAGTCTCCAGAAATATGTACAGAGATATAACTCCACATGTGCCTGATATATATATATACACACACACATACATATATATGTATATATATATATTTTTTTCTTTTTTCTTTTTAGTCCTGCACCTGTAGCATATGGGAGTTCCCATGCTAGGGGTCAGCCTACACCAAGCCACAACAATGCGGATCTGAGCTGAATCTGCAACCTACACCACAGCTCACAGCAATGCTGAATCCTTAACACACTGAGCTGGGCTCAGTGTGTGTCCTCATGGATACTAGTCAGGTTTGTGACCTCTGAGCCACGGGAACTCCCTAACTGACTTTTAACAAAGATGCAGAAGTAATTCACTGGAGGAAATATAGACTTTTCAAAAATACCGTGCCAAAGCAATTGGACATTCATAAATTAAAAGCAAATACACAAACCTTCAAACTTAGCCTCACATCTTATATAAAAATTAGCTCAAAATGGAGCATGGTCTTAAAAGTACAATGTGAAACTATAAAATTTTTAGAAAAAAACATAGGAAAAAATCTTACAGATATAGGACTAAACACAGACTTCTTGCTCTTTTTTTTTTTTTTGTCTTTTTGCCTTTTATCTAGAGCCGCACCCACGGCATATGGAGGTTCCCAGGCTAAGGGTCTAACAGGAGCTGTAGCTGCCGGCCTACACCACAGCCACAGCAACACGGGATCCGAGCCACGTCTGCAACCTACACCACAGCTCACGGCAACGCCGGATCCTTAACCCACTGAGCAAGGCCAGGGATCAAACCCTCAACCTCATCGTTCTTAGTCAGATTCGTTAACCACTGAACCACGAAGGGAACTCCAGACGTCTTGGTCTTGATAACAAAAGCATCATCCGTAAAAGGATTAATTGGACTTCCTCAAAATTACGGTTTTTGCTCTGCATAAGGCCATGTTAAGAGAATGAAAAGACAAGGTACAGACTGGGAGAAAGTATCTGCAAACCACATATCTGACAAAAAACCAATTACTAGTATGCATAAAGAACTCTAAAACTTCAACCATAAAAAGAAAGAAAAAGAAAAGAAAAAGGAAATAGAAAGAACCCAATTAGAAAACACAAAATACATGAAGCAACGTTTCACCAAAGAGAATATACTGATGCTAGTTAGGCATACAAAAAGATACTTAACATCATTCACTATTAGAGAAATGCAAATTAAATCCATCACGAGCTAGAATTTCTAAAATTAAAAAAAAAGTGACAATACCAATGCTGGTGAAGATGAGGAGAAACTGGATTATTTACATATTCCTAGTGGGAATGTAAAATGACATGGCATCTCTGGCAAAGAGTTTGGGAGTTTCTTGGAAAACGAAACATGTGACTACAATATAATCTAGATACTGCACTCCTGGGCATTTATCCCAGAGAAATTAAGACTTACATTTGCATAGAAGCCTATACAGGAGTTCTTATAGCAGCGTTATTCATAATAGCCAAAAACTAGAAACAACCCATATGTCCTAGAATGGGTAGAGTGGTTAAACTCTGATACATCTATAGCATGTAATACCTCTCAGCAATGAAAAGCAGAAAACTGTTGATACAACTGGGATGAATCTCCAGAGAATTATGCTGAGTGAAATTAGACAATTTCAAAAGGCTACATATTGTGTGACTCCCTCTATACAAAATTCCTAAATGACAAAATTATAGAAATGGAGAACACAATCATGCTTGCTAGGGATTAATGAGGTGTTGGGGGCAGGAGGAAAGTGTGGCTATTCAAAAGGCAACGTGAGGGAGTTCTCTTGTGGTACAGAAGGTTAAGGATCCAGCACTGTCACTAGAGTGACTTGGGTCGCTGCTATGGCTCGGGTTTGATCCCTGGCCCCAGGAAATTCCACTTGCCATGGGCATGACCAAAAAAAAAAAAGGTAAAGTGAGGGATCTTTACGGTGATGGAAATGTTCTGTATATTGACTACCTCAAAGTTAATAGGTATTATACTATAATTCTGCAAGATCTTACCATTGGGGAACTGAGTAAAGGGTATGCAGAATTTCTCTGCATTATTTCTTATAACAGCATATGAATCTACAGTATCTCCAAATAAAAATTTCAATTTAAAAAGAAGCAATAAATTGGTGAAAATATCTGCAGCAAACACCTAAGGCATGGGATAGTAGACTCATTTTATAAAAAGTGTTAATCTAAATATTTTTAAAGTTTTAATTAGTAATGAAAATAAAATCTCTCACATTGAGAGGGAAACAGATGTGAGTAGATAATTTAGAAAAGAAATATAGGAGTTCCCGTCGTGGCTCAGTGGTTAACGAATCCGACTAAGAACCATGAGGTTGTGGGTTCACATCCCTGGCCTTACTCAGTGGGTTAAGGATCCGGCGTTGCTGTGAGCTGTGGTGTAGGTTGCAGACGCGGCTCGGATCCCGCGTTGCTGTGGCTGTGGCGAAGGCCAGCAGCTACAGCTCCTGTTAGACCCCTAGCCTGGGAACCTCCATATGCAGCGGGTGCGGCCCTAGATAAAGGCAAAAAGACAAAAAAAAAAAGTTTCTAACTTTTGACCTACTAACCCAACTTCAAGGATCCATCCTAAAACTTGGAAACAAGCCAATGTTTAACAATAGGGAACAATTAACTTATATATCGTACATCCATACAATGAAATAAACTATCTAAAAATCATGTTTTAAGGAATATTTAATGGCAAGAAAATGTTCAAGGTATGTTAAGAAAATGTACTATGTCTGCTATAAAATTTGGTTGTGATGATTGTCGTACAACTATAAATGTAATACAATTCATTGAGGAATTAAAAAAAAAGAAAGAAAATATACTATGTCACTAAGTGATTATCTATGGATTATGAGTTTACAGATTTAAACTGTTTTGTTTCTAATTCTCTGCATGTTCCAAAATTTCTATAATCTTTTTTTTTTCTACGTTGGTAGTATAAGAATGATGTTGAAGTATTTTAATTGAATATTAAACAAAATTTCATGTTTTAGGTGGGTTAAAAGGTCATCCATAATCTTAATTCTATATCTTTGTTTTTGCATGTTATCTTTACATCATTATTTCATCCTGAAGTTTTTCATACATACAGGCAACCTGAAAAAATTGCACATTAATCGCTCACATATTTGCCATTTAGCATCTATAATTAACATTTTGCTTATTGACTTGATCACATAGCCATCAGTCTTATTTTTTTAATGCATTTAAAAATAAGTTTCAGAAATCAGTGCCTTTCACCTCTAAGTACTTCAGCATGCATCTCATTTTAGCTAAAGTTCAATATTTATTTATAGTCCTTAATTTTTTTTAGCTAAAATTTATGCCCAGTGAAATGTACCGATTTCGTGTTTGATGCATTTTGACAAATGTATGAAAATGTATAACCCACACCCTAATCAAGATATAGAATTATCCCATCACTTCGAATAGCTCCCTCCTCCCCTTTCCAGTCCACTCCCAGAGGTAAATCAGTATTTGACTTCCATCGAGATCAATTCATTCGTTTATCTTGTTACTAAATTTTATATAAGTGGAATGATACAGTATGGACTCTTTTGTGTCTAGCTTGGTTTTGCTCAGCATAATAGCTTTGATATTCTTCTGAGTTGTGTTTATCCGTGATTCATTTTTTTTAATTGGGGGGAGTGTTCCACTACACCAACATCCCACAATTTGTTTCTTTATTCACCTGTTTTTGGACATTTGAGTTGTTCCCAGTTTTGGCTTTACCAAGATGCTGTAAAAATCTTTTGTGACTGTGTTTCATTTTAGTTGAGTAAATATCTAGGCATGGAATTGCTGGGTCAGAGGGCAAGTTTACAATTATAAAACTAAACAAAGTTGCCAAAACCTCTCTTAACGAGGTTCTACCATTTTATGTACCCATGAAATACATGGGAGAAGTCTGTTTGCTCCACATCCTCATCAACTTTTGGTGTAGTCAGTCTTTTAAAAATTTAAGCCATTCTGGGGGAGTTCCTTTCGTGGCTCAGTGGTTAACGAATCCGACTAAGAACCATGAGGTTGTGGGTTCGATCCCTGGCCTTGCTCAATGGGTTAAGGATCCGGTGTTGCCGTGAGCTGTGGTGTAGGTTGCAGATGCGGCTCGGATCCCGCGTTGCTGTGGCTGTGGCGAAGGCCGGCAGCTACAGCTCCTGTTAGACCCCTAGCCTGGGAACCTCCATATGCCGCAGGTGCGGCTATAGATAAGGCAAAAAGACAAAAAAAAAAAAAATTTAAGCCATTCTGGTGGGTGTGCGTGATAATCCACTGTGGGTTTAATTTGTATTTCCCTGATGATTAATGATGCCAAACACTTTTTCTTGTTCTCATTGGCAATTTGGATTTTCTTTGTAAAGTCGTCAATTGGAACATTTTGCTTATTTGTTAATAATGATTTTAATTTTTTCCATTATAGCTAGTTTACAGTGTTCTGTCAGTTTTCTATTGTACAGCAAGGTGACCCAGTTACACACATATGTATACATTCTTTTTTCTCATATTATCCTCTATCATGCTCCATCATAAGTGACTAGATACAGTTCCCAGTGCTATACAGCAGGATCTCATTGCTTATCCATTCCTAAGGCAATAGCTTGCATCTCTTAACCCCAAATCCCCAATTCATCCCACTCCCTCCCCCTTCGCACCCACAAGTCTGTTCTCCAAGTCCATGATTTTCTTTTCTGTGGAAAGCTTCATTTGTGCAGTATATTAGATTCCAAATATAAGTGATATCATGTGGTATTTGTCTTCCTCTTTCTGACTTACTTCACTTAGTGTGAGAGTCTCTTGTTCCATCCATGTTGCTGCAAATGGCATTACTTTGTTCTTTTTTTATGGCTGAGCAGTATTCCACTGTGTATATATACCACATCTTAATCCAATCATCTGTCAATGGACATTTAGGTTGTTTCCATGTCTTGGCTATTGTGAATAGTGCTGCAATGAACATGTTGGTGCATATGTCTTTTTCAAGGAAAGTTTTGTCTGGATATATGCCCAAGAGTGGCATTGCTGGGTCGTATGGTAGTTCTATGTATAGTTTTCTAAGGTACCTCCACACTGTTTTCCACAGTGGTTCCATCAGTTTAAATCCCCACCAACAGTGCAGGAAGGTTCCCTTTTCTCTGCACCCTCTCCAGCATTTGTTATTTGTGAACTTATTAATGATGGTCGTTCTGACTGGTGTGAGGTGGTACCTCGTAGTAGTTTTGATTTGCATTTCTCTAATAACCTGTGATGTGGAGCCTTTTTTCATGTGCTTGTTGGCCATCTGTGTATCTTCTTTGGAGAAATGTCTATTCAGGTCTTTTGCCCATTTTTCAATTGGGTTGTTGGCTTTTTTTTGAGTTGTATAAGTTGTTTGTATATTTTTACCCTTTGTCAGTTGTAACATTTGAAACTATTTTCTCCCATTCTGTAAGTTGTATTTTTTTTTATATAGTTTCCTTTGCTGTGCAACAGCTTGTCAGTTTGATTAGGTCCCATTGGTTTATTTTTGCTTTTATTTCTTTTGCTTTGGGAGATGACCTGAGCAAACATTTGTAAGGTTGATGTCAGAGAATGTTTTTCCTACGTTCTCCTCTAGGAGTTTGTTGGTGTCTTGTGTTACATTTAAGTCTTTAAGCCATTTGAGTTTATTTTTGTGCATGGTGAGAAGGTGTGTTCCAGTTTCATTGATTTGTATGCAGCTTCCCCGTTTTCCCAGCACCCCTTGCTGAAAAGACTGTCTTTTCTGCATTTTATATTCTTGCCTCCTTTGTCAAAGATTAATTGACTGTAGGTGTCTGGGTTTATTTCTGGGTTCTGTATTCTGTTTCTTTGGTCTGTATGTTTGTTTTGGTACCAGTACCACACTGTCTTGATTACTGTGGCTTTGTAATATTGCCTGAAGTCTGGGAGAGTTATGCCTCCTGCTTGGTTTTTGTTCCTGCTTATTTTTTTTCATTGGGGTTTTTGTTCTTATTAAATTGTAGAGTATGTTATTTCATATGACAATAAACTAAATGTATGGTGTGCATATACATTTTTCTGTTCTTTTCAATAAATATTATATCATAACGTTTCCACCACTTTTTTCTCTGAGATGGTAGGAAATATGATCCATTTTCCTTTGATTTTCTGTTATATTAATTTTAGCCTTTATCTTTATTCATTAACTTCTCTTACTTTTTTATTGAATTATAATTGATTTACAGTGCTTCAGGTATCCAGCAAAATGATTCAGTTATATGTATTGAATATAGTTCCATGTCCATATTTATTTTATACATAGCAGTGTGTGTCTGTTAGTCCCATACTCAATTTATTCCACTCCCATACCTTTCCCCTTCGGTAACCATACGTTACTTTTCTATGTCTATGAGTCTATTTTTATTTTGTAAATTAGCTCATTTGTATCATTTTTATAGATTCCACATGTAAGTCATATCATATACTTGTCTTTCTCTCTAAACTTACCTCAGCGTAATAATCTGTGTCCATCCATGTTGTTGCAAATGGCATAATTTCATCCTTTTAATGGCTGAGTAATATTCTGTTGTGTATATGCATATCCATTCTTCTGCTGATAGACATTTGCATTATGTCTTGGCTATTATAAATAGTGCTGCTATGAATATTGACATGCAGGTATCTTTCCTAATTAGAGTTTTTACCTTCACAAATTAGAGTTTTGTTAATAGTGCTGCTATGAACATTGGGGTACATGTGTCTTTTTTTTGAATTAGAGTTTTCACCTTTTCTGGATTTGTGCCCTGGAGTGGGATTGCTGGATCATATGGTGACTCTATTTTTAGTTTTCAAAGGACCCTTCATACTGTTCTCCATACTGGCTGTACCAATTTACATTCCCACCAACAGTGTAGGAGGGTCTCATTTCTCCACACCCTCTCTAGCATGTGTTGTTTGTAGACTTTAATGATGGCTGGTCTGTGAAGTGATACCTTCGTGTAGTTTTGATTGCATTTCTCTGATCATCAGCAGTGTTGTGCATATTTTCATGTGTTTTTTGACCATCTGTATATCTTTGGAGAAATGTCTCTTTAGATCTTCTGCCCATTTTTTGATTGGATTATTTGTTTTTATGATTTTGAGCTGTATAAATTGTTTGTATACTTTGGAAATTAATCCCATGTCAGTCATATTGTTTGCAGATATTTTCACCCATTGCACAGGTTGTTTTTTGTTTTACGATTTTCTTTGTGGTGCAAATCTTTGAAGTTTAATTAGGCTCAATTTGTTTATTTTTGCTTTTATTTCCATTTATCTAGGAGGCAAATATATGCCCAGGAGTGGTTTGGCTGGATCATATGGTAACTCTATTTTTAGTTTTTAAGGAGCCTCTGTACTGTTTTCCATAGTAGCTGTACCAATTTACATTCCCACCAACAGTGTAAGAGGGTTCCCTTTCCCCACACCCTCGCCAGCATTTACTATATGTAGACTTTTTGATAATGGCCATCCTGACCAGTGTGAGGTTGTACCTCATCGTAGTTTTGATTTGCATTTCTCTAATAATTAGTGATACTGAGCATCTCTTCATGTGCCTGTATGTCTTCTTTGGAGAAATGTCTATTTAAGTCTTCTGCCTAAGTAGACATTTGATTGGATTATTTAGGGTTTTTTTTTTTAATATTAAGCTCTATGAGCTAGTTGAAAAATCTGGAAATTAATCTCTTGTCAGCAACAAATCGTTTGCAAATATTTTCTCCAATTCTGCTAGTTGTCTTTTTGTTTTGTTTATGGTGTCCTTTGCTAGGCAAAAATATTAAAGTTTAATTAGGTTCCCACATGTTCATTTTTTTCCCACTTGTTTATTTTTGTTATTTATTTTGGTTTTTTTACTCCTACGCTAGGAGATGAATAATAAAAAAAAAGTATTGCTGAAATTTATGTCAAAAAGTATTCACCCAGAGTTCCCACTATGGTGCAGTGCGTTAAGGATCTGGGGCTGTCTCTGTGGTGGATTCGGTGACTGCTGAGGTATGGGTTCAATCCCCAGCCCAGGGCAGTTGGTTAGGATCCAGCATTGCCACAAGTGTGGTGTGGGTCCCAGCTGCAGCTCAGATTCAGTCCCTGGCCTGGGAACTTCTGTATGCCTTGGGTGTGGCTAAAAAAAACAAAAAAGTATTCTATTGTGTTTTCCTCTAGAAATTTTATAGTATCTGATCTTACATTTAGGTCTTTAATCCATTTTGATTTTATTTTTGTATAAGGTGTTAGAGGATGTTCTGATTTCATTCTTTTATACAACTGTCCAGTTTTACTGTTTTTAAGGGACTGCCTTTTCTCCACTGTATATTCTTGCCTCCTTTGTTGTAGATGAATTGACCATAAGTGCATGGATTTATTTTTGAGCTTTCTACCCTGTTCCATTGACCTATATGTCTTTGTGCTAGTACCATACTATTTTGATTAATGTAGCTTTGTGGTATAACCTGAAGTCAAGGAACATGATTCCTCCAGTTCTGTTCTTCTTTCTCAAGATTGTTATGGCTTTTGAAACTTTTTTTGTGCTTCCACGCAAATTTTAAAATATTTTGTTCTAGTTGTGTGGAAAATTCCATTGGATATTTGATAGGGATTGCATTGAATCCGTAGATTGCCTTGAGTAGTATGGTCATTTTAGCAAGATCGATCCTTCCAATCCAAGAACACTGTGTATCTTTCCATCTGTTTGTATCATCTTCAGTTTCTTCCATCAGTGTCTTATAGTTTTTGGAGTACAGGTTTTTGGCCTCCTTAGGTAGGTTTATTCCTAGGTAATTTATTCTTTTTGATGTGATAGCAAATGAGATTGTTTCCTTAAATTCTCTTTCTGATATTTCTTTGTTAGCATATAGAAATGTAAGGGATTTCTGTATATTATTTTTTATCCAGCAAGTTTGTTGAATTCATTGATGAGCTCTAGTAGTTTTCTGAGACTCTTGGGGATTTTCTATGTATAGAAACGTGTCATCTGCATACAGTGAGTTTTACTTTTTCTTTTGAATTTGGGTTCTTTTTATTTGTTTCTCTTCTCTGATTTGTTGTGGCTAGGACTTCTAAAACTATGTTGAATAAAACTGGTAAGAGTGGGCACCTTTGCCTTGTCCTTGATCTTAGAGGAAGTGTTTTCAGGTTTTCACCACTGAGTATAATGTTAGCTGTGGGCTTATCATTATGGCTTCATTATGTTGAGGTCTGTTCCCTCTATGCCCATTTTCTGGAGAGTTTTTATTATAAATAGACATTGAATTTTATATAAAAGAATTTCTGCAGCTATCAAGATGACCGTATGGTTTTTATTCTTCAGTTTGTTAATGTGGTGTATCACATTATTTGATATATGGATTTTGAAAAATCCTTGCATCCCTGGGATAAATCCCATGTGATCATAGTGTGTGGCCATTTTTAATGTATTGTTGGGTTTGGCTTGCTAGTATTTTGTTGGGGATTTTTGCATCTACTTCATCAGTGATATTTGCCTGTGATTTTCTTATTTTGTGATATCTTTGTCTGGTTTTCATGGCCTTGTAGAATGAGTTTGAAATTGCTCCTTTCTCTGCAATTTTTGGAAGAGTTTCAGAAGGATAGGTGATAACTCTTCTTTCAATGTTTGGTAGAATTCACCTGTGAAGCCACATGGTCCTGGAGTTTTGTTTGTTGGGAGTTTTTAATTTACTGATTCGATTTCAGTCCTGGTAATTAGTCTGTTTGTAATTTCTATTTCTTCTTTGTTCTGTCTTGGGAGATTTTACCTTTCTAAGAATTTGGCCATTTCTTATAGGTTGTCCATTTTACTGGCATGCAGTTGCTCGTAGTAGTCTCTGATGATCCTTTGTATTTCTTTGGTGTCAGTTATAACTTCTCTGTCATTTTGGTTTTATTGATTTAGGCCTTCTCCCTTTTTTCTTGATGACACTGGCTAAAGGTTTATCAATTTTATCTTTTCAAAGAACCAGCTTTTAGTTTTATTGAGCTTTTCTATTGTTTCTATTTCATTTACCTCTGCCTCGATCATTGTGATTTCTTTCCTTCTGCTAACTTTGGGCTTTGTTTGTTCTTTCTCCATTTGCTTTAGGTGTATGGTAAGGTTGTTTGTTGAGATTTTTCTTATTTCTTGAGGTAATCTTGTATTACTATCAACTTTCTTCCTAGAATTGCTTTTGCTGCATTCTGTAGGTTTTGGATCATCGTGTTTTCATTTTCATGTGTCTAAGTATTTTTTATTTCCTCTTTGATTTCTTCAGTGATCCATTCATTGGTTGCTTGGCCTCCATGTGTTTGTGATTTTTGCAGGTTTTTTTATTTTTCTTGCAGTTGATTTCTAGCCTCATAGCATTCTGATCAGAAAAGATGCTTGATGTGATTTCAGTTTTCTTAAATTTACCAAAGCTTGTTTTGTGGCCCAGCATGGGATCTATCTTGGAGAATGTTCCATGTGCATTTGAAAAGAATGTGTATTCTGCTGCTCTCAGGTAGATTGCTTTATAAATATCAATTAAATCCAAGATCTAATGTGTCATTTAAGGCCTGTGTTTCCTTATTGATTTTCTGTCTGAATGATTTGTCCGTTGATGTAAGCGGGGTATTAAATTTCCCTACTATTACTGTGTTACCATCAATTTCTCCTTTTATGTCTATTAATATTTGCCTGTATATCAAGGTGCTCCTATGTTGGGTACATGTATATTTATAATTGTATCTTTTTCTTGGATTGATACCTTCATCATTACATAGTGTCCTTTGTCTCTTGTAGTCATCTTTATTTTAAAGTCTATTTCATCTGATATAAGTATTACTACTCCAGCTTTCTTCTGATTGTCATTTGTGTGGAATAAGTTTTTCCATCCCCTCACTTTCAGTCTCTATATATCTCTAGATGAAGTGAGCTCATTCCAGATCACTGGGGAGGGGAGGAGTTCCTGACACAGTTGGGTATGGGGTCTGGGGTACCCCAAAGTTTGCATTGGCCTGATAGTGGGCAGGGCCAGGGCCCAGCTGGTTCCAGGATAGAGTCTGGCCTGCATTGTGGGGTCATAGTTTTTTTGCTTCTGATGTCTTCCCCCTTGGTGAGAGAGCTGGTCTAGAAGTTTTTGCAGTTTTCCTGGCAAGAGGGGTGGTGCCTATCCACTGGTGAGTTGGGTTGTGTCTAGGGGCATGTCTGGAGATAGCTGTGAGCATTTTAGGCATCTTGTCTTCTGTGAGGCTGTGTCCCTGCCCAGTTAGTTGTTTGGCCTGAAGTATCCCAGCACTGGAGCCTCCTGGCTATTTTGGGGGGCCAGGTCTTATCACTCATGAGCTAATATCACAGCCATGAAGAGTGTTCACTCTGATGAATGTTCCCCAGTATACCTGGCACCAGTATCTATGCTCCCAGGGAGAGCCACAGCCACCCTCTGCCTCTCCAGGAGACTCTCCAAGAGCAGCAGGTAAGTCTGGCCCAGGCTGCTATCAAATTATCACATTTGCCCTCTGTCTCAGTGCACATGAGATTTTCTGTGTGCTCTTTAAGTGTAAAGTCTCTATTTTCCTTGATCCTGTGGGCTTCTGCAATTAAACTGTTGTAATGGCCTTCAAAGCCAAATGCTCTGGGGGCTCAGCTTCCCAGTGCTGGACCCTTGGGTTGGGGAGCTGTCATGGGGCTCAGAACTCTCACTCCTATGGGAGAACTTCTGTAATATAATTATTTTCCAGTTTGTAAGTTGCTCATCAAGGGGATATGGAATTTGATTATATCATGAGTCCACTCCTCCTACCTGTCTCGTAGTGGTTCCTTCTTTATGTCTTTAATTGTACCAGAAAAGGTAGATTCCAGCTTGCTTCATGATGGTTCTTCTGTAGGTAGTTGTGATTCTGGTGTGCTCATGAAAACAGGTGAGCTCAGGGGTTTTCTATTCTGCCACCTTGGTTGCTCTCTCAAAACTTCATCCATTTTAAAGTGTGATAAGCCTTGGAGTTCCCGTCGTGGCACAGCAGTTAACTAATCCGACTAGGAACCATGAGGTTGCAGGTTCGATCCTGGCCTTGCTCAGCAGGTTAAGAATCCGGCATTGCCGTGAGCTGTGGTGTAGGTTGCAGACGCGGCTTGGATCCCGCGTTGCTGTGGCTGTGGTGTAGGCCGGCGGCTACAGCTCCAATTAGACCCCTAGCCTGGGAACCTCCACATGCCACAGGTGCGGTCCTAAAACGACAAAAGGCAAAAAAATAATAAAAATAAAGTGTGATAAACCTTTTTTCATTTTGATAGTTTTAAGAACTGTAAGTTTTGGTGGCTACTGATCAAATTTAGCAAATTTAATTTGTCACTATAAAATCTCAAGGGACACCTCAAATTCAAATCATTCTGTAGTCTTCTCTTTTGAAGTAAGGTAGAAGATAAGCCTCCTTAAAATTTGTGGTCCCAACCAATTCATCCTCCTATGATTGGCATGGTGGTCAGTAACTGTTTGCTTAATATTTTCTGTAGTGTGGTCTATTTCACTAAATATTGGCGAGAATTTGACTCCATACTCTCAACAGAACTGTTAATCTGTCCTCCTATTTAAGACCCTCACTATGAGGACTCTGTATTTCTGCTCTCCTTTCCCTTCTTAGGAATTGAATGGCAGCAGCTTGGAGCTGACTAGGAACAGGAGGAGTGTGTCAGGAACATAAATTATGGAAGTCAAAGAAACTTCCAGAGGCCAATCAAGGCAGGCAAGGACACATAGAACCTGGATAGGGTTCAAGGAGTGGGCCAAGACGGAAGTGGGCGCTGTGATCGAGGCCAGAAAAAGATGTAGAGTGCACACAGTGTGGGCAACGAAATTCAGAAACTGATTTCTCAGACAACCCTTGGAACTTCAAATGCTTAGCATGTCCACAGCGTCTTCTGAGAAAGGAGGCCCGGGTAGGTATTTCCGTACCGCCCTTAGGGCTTATAAATTACAGTTGGAGCCCCCTAGCCAGATGACTGAAGCAGGGATTGGCGTCCAAGCCAGAACCTGACCAATAAGTGGGGCTCCCTACTGCCAGCTCAGCCAGCTCTTTTTTGCCTGGGGAGGGAAGTGTGGGGTGTGCATAGAGCAGCAATGTCCACCAAATAGCTGGGGTCCCGGAACTGCCATTATTGCTGAGTGACGAAGGAGCCTTGGCTGCAATTCTTCAAGATGCCTGCTGTATAGTCTGTGAGGGGCTGGGATCCAGAGGGGCTAGGCTGTGGTGGTGCTTCCCACTCTCCTCCCTACCATCTGCATCCTGAAGTGAAGTTGGACACTGGCCGAAGGCTTGCAAGTAAGAGCGGAATCTGACTTAAGACATTTGGCCAGTGGAGGCACAGCTGGATGCTCCATCAGCTAGCATCTCGCCAGGGTGGGTGTAGCTAAGCCAACAGGCAGAGACCACCGCCTCTGCTTGGCTAGAACAGAAACATCAGGGGCGTGGGCCGCAGAGAGTCGGCAGGCCCTGAGAGAAGAAGCCAGCGAGCTCCAGAATCTGAGATAGCAAGAGAACACAAGACAACCAACTCTCCGTGTACACCAAACACGCACCAGAATGAAAGACACTTGGACTTATCTCTTACCCCAGCCCCATCCAGTTACCAACTTGAAAATACATGGAAGTTGTATTAGACAAGGGCTATTTCCCTTTCACCGCCTTAATCCTTCTGGAACCATACACCTCTCTTATCCTAACTCAAACCCGGTGACCCTGCCTCTCCTGCGGTCTTCTCATGAGGGGACCACAGGGGAGGGTGACCCCCTCCTTCATGTGTCCCAAAGCCTGGAACTAGAGAATTTTTCTTGCTCCCTATTACTCTTTCCCTTTTTTCTCCCTTCTCTTTTCAAGTCAGAGCTGCCTCTTTGTTGCTCTCATCTGCCTCCTCCTTAGTGAGGGCTCTAGCAGTTGGTTATTTTTTTTCCTTTATTATTCCTGTTATCACTCTTAGCAACTTCAGTGACTTCGAGGATGAGCCGCCCAATACCTTGGCCTCTCAGCTCTGCACACTCTCACCTCCACACTTCCAAAGGAGATCTGCTCCTCCATCCCGCCTCACACACCCACCCCCATGGCCATAGCCTTGACCTTCTCACCAATAAGCGTACCACCTTGGAAGTCTCCACTCATTGACTGCTGCCTCCTTTTCTTGCCCAACTTTTCAACAGTCCTTCAACCCCATCAGTTTTCCAACCTACTGAGCATCTCCTGCTTTCTCGCTATTAGTCGTGACTCATTTTCCTCCTGAGCCCACTTAGAATGCATGTTTCATTCTTACAACTTTCTAAACACCCCATCTTCCCTGCCCCACGCTCTTTGCATTGTACTCACCTTGCTAGTTAAACCCAACCATCTGCCATCTCGATGCCTGCTCAACTAGCTGAGCCACGCTGACTGGTCCCCCCTTTAAAGTCATGGTCACCAGTTGCAGGTAAATATTCATTCACTCTTCCCGGAGGTGGTGGTGTTCCCACCCTCCAGAACTTCTCACACCTTCTTGTCCCTCCTCAAACCCCTGCTTCCATTCTGCCCCTCTCGGCCCCCATACCCCACTGGTGACCTGGCCTCATAAATCCTTCAAAAGCAGACTGGAACTCTGCCATCTCCACTCCACCAGAGCTACCCACCTCCCCGTACCCATAGCCTTTCTCTCCCTTCTCTCCTGTAACAAAGGAAGAAGAGTCCTTTCCTCTACCGAAGGCTAAACATCTATTACAGGGTCCCATGCCTCTGATTTTCTCTAAGATTCTCTCTGTCTCTTCTACGTCAGTGATGCCTCCCTCTCTCCTGGGTCATTTCTATCAGCACATAAATATGCTCTGTATCTCCTGGTACTTCTGGGAGGTACACACTCCAAAGCAGTGGTTTGTCCCCAGTCACACAGGCCTCCCAGCTCTAGCCAAGGATGGTACCAGCAGCCGTGCTGTCTCTTCCTATTTTTTCAAGCATTAGAAGAAGCTGCTGTTGATCCTTCTAAGCATCTAGTGTCTCTCTCCAGAGGTAACAATCCATTCTCCTGTTCCTGAGGTTCAGATCATTTTTGTCGTAAGACATCTGTTCCTGGGGACTACAGAGAGGCTGACTTTGTCACAGACTTAGAAGTCTGCAGAATGGCAGAGATGAATGGGAGGAGCCAGATTCTTGAGAAAAGGTGTGAAATTAGTCAAACCAGGATTTGGAAGCGATGAAGCTTGATGCAGTTCATCGTAGCAGGACCTAGGCAGCCAGGAAACAACGCCATACTTCAGGTGAGGAAGCTGTGGGTCTGAATGCCAGCTCATGCCTTCCTAGCAGTAAGATCTTGAGCAGGTGACATAATGTCTCTGGACCTCAATGTCTTCATCTGGAAAGTGGAGAGAATGATAACTGCCTCAAAGCAGGAGTTCCCCTGGTGACTCAGAGGGTTAAGAACCCAACATAGTGTCCACGAGGATGTGGGTTCAATCCCTGGCCTTGCTAAGTGGGTTAAGGATCCGGCATTGCTGTGAGCTGCGGCATAGACCCACAGCTGCAGCTCCGATTGGACCCATAGCCTGGGAACTTATATATGCCAAGTTGCGGCCCTAAAAAAAATAAAAAATAAAACTGCGTCAAAGGGGACTCTGCTGTGACAATGGAATGAGATCACACATGTCAGGCTCTGTGCACACAGGGAGCATTCAGCACTTAGTTTTCTCTCTGCTTCCTTACTGGCCCAGCTCGATGACCCAGGCAGGTGTGGGTCCGAGTAGACAGCTGTCTATCTATAGGTTGAGACCTCAGAGTTACTTTGCAAATTGCTCATCAGAGAGCTGCCGCCTTGGCAGAAAGCCTGTTTCTCCCACATTAACCCTTCCCCCCGGTCACCTTGGAGTTTTGCCAGGGAATGCCCTACCAAAATTTCAAGTTCGACAGAGACCTAACTAGAGCTCAGGGCAGCGTGGGCAAGAACGTAATAAACCAGCGACAAAGGCTGTCAGAAGTCACACAATCTGCATCGCTCTTCTTAATAGGATGCAGAGGTGACTCGTCTGCGGTCACCCAGCTAGCTAGTCTCACAGCTGAGATGAGAGTCCAGGTCCCCTGAGCCCTGGCCAAGACTTGCAACACCTTCAAAAGGCCGTTAGCAAGACTTAGGAGACTCCCAGAATGTAAATTCATTTCTTTTTACAACTGAGATCTTCCATAGGCTATGATCTGTCATGACTGTGACAGTTGACACCAAGAGTGAATTTTATTTTATGGAGATTTCAAAAGGGAGGAAAAAATTCCATGTAGCTTATTTTAATTACCAAGTGGCTTTTCAGATTTTGTTTTCCCTTTGTTGGAGAAAATATTTGAGTTGCTTAGGTTCCTTTTTCATAAACCTCCATTTCTCTCCCCCTCTCACTCTTGGTGGTGATTTATACTTTCCACTCTGCGATGTTCTTTCCATCTTTTGCGTCGTCTCACAATCTGTGAGATACACAGGCAGTTATTTATCATGCCCTTTCCACAAGAAGTGTGAATGTCGGGTAGACCCAGGTTCGAACCCCAGCTTTGTCACTGACCACCTGTGTCAACTTGGGCAGATTGCCTAACCTCTCTTGAGCTTCGCTTTCCTCAGCTTTAAATGCGCATGGCCACAACACCTCCCTCAGCAGGCTGTGGTGGGGATTGTGTTAATGCATTTCCCACACGTCCTCAGTGATGAGAATCCTCTGGGTACTTGTCAAAATACAGATTCCTGGGCCCCGATCCTGAGCTACTGAACAAGAATTCCCAGAGATGATACCTGGCAGTCTGACAAGCCCCCGGGACTCTTATCAGGGAGATTTAGAGGACACAGAGGCTGATTTTTAGAAAGCATTTATTGTGTGTCTGGCACTAAGCAGCTAATATTTATCAAGTACTTATACGGGTTCAGTCTTTGAAAGGGGGTTAATAATGACTACCAGAGAGGATTATCATGAGAAACAAGCAGAGTAATGTACGATGCCCAGCAAACAATAGGTTGCAAATATATGTTGTGTCCTCACTTCATTGTATTAGCCAGGACTCTTTCAGACTGAAATGGAAACATTCAGAGGCTCTCTCCATGGGCTGTGCCTCCATCCTCCCAGCCCAGTACCCACAACAGCTTTCTCGTTTTCCAAATTCCAGGGACCAAGCTTCAGTTAAACCAGTTTGGGTTCCAGGCTCTTCCTCGTACCAGTCACTGTGGTCTAACTTTGGAATATGCTGATTGGCCAGGTCTGGGTCACGTGCTCACTCCAGGAACCAGAGAGCTGAGGGTGAGCCCCATCGGAACTTCAGGAATGGCAGTGGTCCATAGCCACACAAGCCCTTCCAGTGATCCACAGTGGTGGCGTTGTCAGGCCAAGGGGAATGGTTGCTTGGTGGGCAAATCCAGTGATTCAGTGGCCCGAATCAGCTCCCCAGGCACGGGGTCAGGAAGCCGACTGTGGATGTCCCATCAGGTTTGAATCTTTCTCCAGTCTCCCCCCTTTTTGGCCTATTCGTGGCCTGACGTGAGGGCCTCGGTCGGGCCAATCCAGCCTGAGACCTGCCCTCGTTTGTCCAACCATCTCCAGCCTTCTCCTTGGCCCCGCTGACCCCCCGGCCCAGCCGGCCTCAGGGGCCTGTCCAAGGGCTGGTCCCAGCCCTCAGGGCAGCTATTGTCCAAAGCTGCTTATTAGGGACCCACTGTGGGAATCCTTCCAACCAAGAACAATGAGTTTCTGAATCAGGATAAAAACAGCCTTTGCAAGTCAGCAAATGAGGCAAACTGAATGGCTCATCCTCCCTCCTCTGAGCCGCCTGGCTCTTCTAACTCAGTGGCTGAGAACAAGGTTTCTAGCCCTGGAAAAGACTTAAATTTGAGGCTTAACTGCCACTTAGCTGGGCTGGTTGTCTTACTTCGTTGAGTCTTGGTTTCATCTCAGATATTGGTACAGGAATCGAGGACACAGTGGACATGGCACAGAGTGGGAGCTCATGATCAAGAATCATCATGTTACTCTCTAAGAAATGTACACCCTTTTTAGGGATGATCAGCTTCAGACACTACTGGGAAGCCAAACCCACGGTGAATATTTGAAAACATAGGTTGCACTCCAAAGTCACATAAAACAGACAGGTGCCATGCCCTCACTACATCCTGTACCCTCAGGCTTGGCTGTGTTCCGGAAGACACTACACTGTGTATCTTCTGCTCCTCATGACAGCCAAGCTCCCTGCCACCACCCGGTGCAGCTGTGAGACAAGGTGCAGTGGCCCAGGAATGGGAGTGCTGGGTTCCAGCTGGCCTCTGCCTCTGTCTTGCAGGGTGACCCTGGGCGCCTCCCTTGGCTTTGGTTTCCTCTTTGGTCATATGAGAGGGTTGGGTGATGACTGGGTGATTTCTAAGCCTTTCCATCTCAAGGGCTTGTCCTATGGCACTTGCCAGACCTGATAGGGAAACCTCAGTCATCAGGCATGATGGGTAAGGTAAGGAACTGCTTCGACACAGCTGGACACAGCTGGCCCATATAGGTGGCTGCAGCTTTGGGCAGGAGGCTGGAGGCACCCCAGTGTAAGGTGAGAAGGGTGGCGCTGGATGGAACCTCTCACCCCTAGTTTAGTCCTGATGCCACCCTTTTCTGACTGCATGACCTTGGGCTAGTCACTCTGAGCCACCTGTATAACAAGAGCAATGGCACCTACATAAGGTGGCTGTGGAGATTCAGATGGATGAGGTGCTGCCTGTAACAGAGATGGCACCTCTCTGTTTTACAGTACTTGACACACAGCAAGAGCTAAGGTCAGCTCTTCCTGCCTTTCCTTCTCTGGCTGAACTTCCTCTTCCTCCTTGACATTCATAACTAAGTTCAATGAAAGGGAAATAGCCCAAACAGACCTGGATTTCGTCCTGCCTCCAAGTCACTAGACCTCGGTTTTCCTCATCTGTAAAGTGGCCATAGAAAGGCCTCATCTCAAGGGCTGATGTGAATGCTTCGTATGACTAACAGGGTTTTCCTTAGTTCGATCAGCATTAACCCATCCATCATTATCCATTTTACCTTACATTTTACAGCATTTATTTCCAAATCTGTGTGTGTCAACTGATCCTTAAAGACCCCACAGAGGGAGTCAGGGCCAGGAAAATCTGACAACAGGCTTCATGCCACGCCCATGTCCCTTCATCAGCTCTGGGAGGCAAGGAGCCCGCCTGTCTAGTTCATCCTCATAGTCCTGATGCCTAGCATAGCACCTGGCCTCTGGGAGGCCACCTCCCCAGCCTCCACCGGGAGCCAGAGGATATCTGTTTGCTCCAAAGGGCAGTAGGAGTCAGGGTACTACCCAGAGGGTGGGGTGGGTCAGCCTCTCCTGAAAAGCACCTCATTTTGCTGGAATTGCACAGGCTGGGAATGAATATATGTCTGAGTATAAATTACAATAGTATGTTGGTATAACCCTTCTGGAAAATGTGGAACCTTGCAATGTGAGCCTTACAAATGTCAACTTTTGGTACAATAATGACTCTTCTTCTAAGCATTTGTTAAGAAATCCATAAAAAGTGTAACAGAATGTCCACTTCAGTGGTAAGTTGGAAATACCCACACGTCTTACCATTGGTTAGAATTAAGCAAATCGGAATAATTAATGGACTACTACATAGCCATTTCAGGTACATGCTTTTGAAGACTCTTCAGAGGTAGAGAGAAATTATCATAATTAAGTAAAAAAGGAAAATTTTGTTTTATACATTCCTGAGGTTTTCAAGCATATATTCTTTTTACCGTCTGAACAATAGAACAATGGAAGATTGTTCAAAATAAGGTCCCAAGGCTGGCCTTTTTGGTGAGTATTTTTATTTTTTAATAATGCTTTAAACTTTTAAAGAACTCTTTATCTCTTTGTATCACCTCCCCCCACCCCACTTCACTCACCACCCCCAAAAACAATCTTTTAATAAAGATAGCACACCACCAAGGCTTTGCATCGAGACCCAAAATGACCCAACTTAGTGTCAGATCCTGCAGAGAAACCTATTTTATCAGGTAACCAACATGACCCTTACGCCCGCACCCCTATCAGCTCACGGGTTATCTCGAATGCACCTTAGATCCATGGCCTGTGGGACTCAAAGAAGCCAGGCCCCAAAAAATTGTATAAAAAGATTTATTGAAATTTATCAATGACAAACAGACATAAAACTCAAAGTTTGGCTCTTCTGAGGGGGAGGAAAACTGGTGCAGATGCCTTTTATACAGATGAAACACGGGCTAGGGAAGTCGCACGTCACTTCAAAAGCAATCCAGAAGAGGGACGGGAAAGCAAACCTGTACATTCACTAGGAATTTGCAGTCATTTCAGGTTTCCACTAGGTAAGAAAATACAATTTTGCGTTAGTTTTTCCGTGCTCAGGTGTATGAAAAAAAAGAAGAAGAAGAAAAAAAAAAACCAAAACGAAACCCAGCTGACATGCAGCGGTGTCTCCTGCGCTTAGGTGTGTAAAAATGGTCTAAGCACAGGAGGACACGTACAAGAATTCTCTTGTCATTTTGTAAAACAAAGCGTTCTACTATTTTACAGAACAAGATATAGGACAGCTTTTTTAAAAATATTGGAAAGAGGTTGAAGTTTGAGGGTTTGCGTCTTCTCTTTTGATTCTAATTAGCAAATCCATTTGATTCCTAACTCAGAAGCCTGCTTGTCCTCCGCTCTCTGGCTCATCAACTCAAGAGTGACATCAGGGTCTTCTTCGGAGAGCGAAGCCCACCACCATCTGCGAAGAGGGAAAGGGGATGGGAGACGGGAAGTGTCCCCCGACCGGTGCCAAAATACGCCTTTAGGTTGCTATTTACAAACCAGGGCGCTGACTGCTTCTAGCAAGTCTCAAGAAATTCAGAAATCATGGGAACCAGAACAAGAGGTAAGATGCGGCTGGTGCTCAGCCCCTCCTGGGCTTTGAGAAACCAAACTGAGGCCAGCCATGGCCTTCCAACTCAAGAGACTCAGAAATACCAAGAAAGGTAAGAGATATCCAACCATCCTCTCTGAGGGTACAGAACAAACGCTCACTTGTGGGTACTCAGCTATCGCATTTACAGGGACAAAACCAGACACAAAGAAAAAGTAGGGGAAAAAAAATAAAGAGTGGCAGTAAAAATAGTATTTTATTCCACCCCCTCCCACCCTCCCTCCCCCCACAACCCCCAGTACACGTTTCCCCTCTCGTTCCCACAGCAACGTTACAATCAGAAAAAAATAAGTTTCAGGGGGCAGGATTTGGGGGGTACGGGTAAAAACAGTCAAATCACAATAGGAATTTTTCAAAATAGGTTATTCCACTTAGTCATCATCTTCTCCCTCGTCTTCAGGTTCTCGTTTTCGCTTCTGACCCCTTTCTTCTTCTGCAAGAGTAAGGAGAGAAAGGCATTTGGCTTAAACACAGATCTCGCCCCTGGCTCAACCCGGCCGCTGGGAAAGCGGGGACCGTATATCCAGGATGCTCTGCTGTCCCCGCAAATGGAGACAGGGGCTCCGCAAAGCAAGGGGGGAGGCCCTGTCCTGCCCACTGCCATGTCCTCAGAACCCATGCAATCTCCTGTCAACCGAAGGGGCCAGCCTCCACCAGCAGAGAGTAAAAAGGCTGCCATACCACCAGGCTCCTCTTCATCTTCTTCATCATCTACTTCCCCGTCGTTATAACCTTCCTCATCCTCCTAGAAGAGAAGATGGATACGGAACATGAGGGACACCCCAGTCTCAGGACATGCTGAGGGACGCCACTCTCCTTGACCCTGAGCTCAAAAAGGTGAGGGCTGCCCCCAGCCTCTCAGAACCTCAAGGACCCGCTCATGCAGGTGAATCTAAAGCCAGAGATTCTTCTGTATCAAGGACCCCCTTTAAGAATCTGCAGAAAGCCTCGAATCCTTTCCTAGAAAATACCCGTACCACACACAGTACCTGCAAATGATGTCAGGGGCTGGTGGATTCTACCTCCAGGGTTAGGAATTCCCGACCTGGGGGCCACTGTAACTCAAGCGCTCGCCAGTGTGAGCTCCTGGAACACAAGTTCCGCAGCCGTCTCTCCATGTGAAGCAGGCTGTCCTGTCCTCGGCCCTCAGTTCGGTTTTGGCTTCACGGGAAGACCCCAGTTTTAAAAATCCAACTTCTGTGGGCGAGTCCATCCTCACCCTACCCAGCCCCTCACCATCTTGCAAACCTGGATCACTTGGAGGGGAGGATAAATTCAACCCTGCCCCCAGCATTCCCAGCTCCTTGGGGTTCAGGAAGGGGTGTGAATTCACCCAACACAGGACCACGCTCTGTGCTGTTTCTGAAGGTGAGGCTAGTGGAATCGCTGCATATTGAACTCTGTTCCTAAAGTACCAGGCAGCCCATTGTTTAAAAAGCACTTGGCAATAGACTTCTTTTTGTCAAGGGAAATATCCTTTTATAATGTCACCAAATAGTTCCTTAACCAGTCTGTTTGCTAAGACTATGCGTGTGTAACTCTCCTTTACTGGAAGCTGGAAATCTACAGATGGCCAGTGAGATTACCAAAAACTAAAAAAACAACCTAACCCCCAAACAAAACGCTGGCAGCTCTTGTGACAGGAAAAGCAAGATGAAGAATCCATTAGCCAACATGACCTATTGCCCTGTCTTAAGGGGGCCTGTTTTGCTAAGTCTTTTATTTTTAAAACACACTATAATCTTCAGAGGTGAGCCTAGCAGCCTACACCTGGGGAGAAGAGACACCTAGCAGCAGAACGCGATAGGAGCCAAGCCTATCTTACCAGCTTTCCCACTGACTTCTGCCCTGCCTCTCCCCAGTCTGTGCGGGGCTGGCTGCGAGGGCCTGCCTGAGAGGGTCTGTGTGGGAGACAGGTGTCTGTGCCCTTGACGGAGGGGGCAGGAAGCAGGGGGAGGGGCAGGTACCCTGTCCAAGCTGTCATTTAAACCTCTCTCCCTCTAACTTCTGCTATTTGCAAGGGTTGATTTAGAAATCTGAAAAGGCAGGGAAAATGACTCTACTACAGAGTCTGAGACTCTCATCCAACACATCCAAACCCAAAACCCAGCACACACAGCCAGGACCTTAGAGAAGGATGTGAAAGCCTAAAACAGTGTAAGTGGTCAAAGACTCCCTCGTCAGGCCCTGTCCTTAAGCATTTTACTTACAAATTAGTTTATCCTCTTTACAGTCCAGTGAGCTGATCCCTATTTACCAGTTAGCTGTAAAAAGACGCCTGTTGTACAAATGAAGAAACAGGCTCAGAAGGTCAAGGAACTTGTCCAAGGACACACAGGTAGCGAGTCGTAGAACTGGGACCCACCCCTTGCAGACACATCACAGACCTTGTTAAAAAAAAATGCCAGCCAGTGTATTAGGGTTATGGCCCTCTACGCGCTGTGTGCAGAGACCCTAGTCACACTCGGGTGTGGGATCCAGCAGTGTCTTATACTAGAACCCATCAGTTTTAAGGCAGTCTTGGCTTTTCCGTAGCACACTCTAGGTGCTCACTGAATATCTAAACTAACTTAAAATGCAAAAAGGTGGAAAATGGAGACATGAATTCTGCAAGAACTAATTTTCACATGGAAACGAGGGCCAGGCTCGCCCTGGCAGATGAACCCCCCCCTTACCTGCCTCCAGAATCCCCTCCCTCCTTCTTTTCCAGGGCTGGCTGCAAGCCTTGTCTCTCCCAAACCAGCCCAGTCACAAGCCCTGAAATGGACTCGACTCCCAGTGACGGCTCCTGGCTGCTCAGGCTAATCACTGAGGTATTTGGTGGGACCGACTCAAGAGGCAGCAAAGCCGGGGAAGGGGGACTCTGGGAGATGGTCCCCCGGTCCAGACTCTTACCTCTTCCTCTCCACTCACGTCCTCCTCCTCGCCTTCCTCCTCCTCCTCCTCGTCCTCCTCGTCCTCCACTACCTGAGCGTCTTCATCATACTCTTCCTCTGCGCAATGGAAATGGGGACAAGGATGAACTGGTGGCGAGCCGGCCCCTCCCTCACACAGCACAGGCCCCAGGCTGACAGGCCTGGCGTGGGAGGTGGTCTTCACTGAGGGGCCTGTGACTCTGCCCCAGCCTGGATGCGCCAATGCGACTGAAGGCGTCCTAAAGTGCTGCCAAAGGTAAACTCTTCTCCCAGGTTTTATGAAAACGAAAGGTCCCTCCTGGAGGCGGAGACAGAGAGACAGTGCCAGACCAGAGAGCCAGGTTACAGGGCTTGAGAAAACGGAGAAGTCAGTTCATTCAAAGTGCATCTAGCCACGCTTGCTGCTCTAAAGATGAGAAAGCTGAGTCCCAGAGGGGAGAAGTGACTTGTTCAGGGTCACCCAGAATCAGAAGATGGAACAAACTAAGGCAAACAGGGTGTCCCTGAATACCTTGCAAAATACTCTCACCTAACAAGGGAAAACAAACGCAGGTCTGAATTATTCGGGCAATGTCTCAGTCCTCAACTTTACCCTGGCTGGAAGACCCGCAGGGAAGCCTTGCTGAGCTGGTGGCATGGGAAGGGGACAGGAGGTGCTCCGTCCTCCTGTTCCTGACTGCCCACTGCGCTGCCTGCAGCCTCTACGGCTTCCCCAGCCCCCGGAGCCCACACCCTGCCCCCCAAGTCCTGCCCTGTGTCCTGTGGGCGGCAGCCACCAGGGGGCCCCACAACCTCGCCAGCCATGACCTGGTCTCCACTGGACCCTGTTTGGGAAAGGGGACCCTCAGGCCACTCGCCACCTTCCTCCTCTGTTCATCACCTCCCTGGAAGAATATCTGAATCCAGTGTCACACTATAGAGAGAGACACTATAGGGTCTCAGTGTCAGGGGGACTTTGGAAATGGGAAAAAAATGGAAGGGAGGACTCAGATGGTTTTTAAGGAGTTACTGTGTGGCTGGAGAATCTTCACGATGTTTCTCTGGGACTTAGGCCTTGTTATTTTAGGGCAGTGGGTCAATGAGACAGGGGACAATAGCAAACAAAGCAGACAGCCCGATTCCCGCCGCAGCCCCGGAATAGCGAGGTCAACAGCCAACAAGCCCTCAGGGGCCGGTGGGGGCCAGCCAACACCCAGCCCACCCCCTCCAGAGCCTGGCCTGGCCCTCTCCCTGGTGCCACCCACCATCCTCATCCTCCTCGTCGTCGTCCAGGCCCTCCACGTAGCCCTCAGCGTCCGAGTCGGAGGCCTCCTTGTCGTCCCGGTCGTAGCCATCGAGATACGTGAGCTGTGGAAGGAGCTTGAACACGTTTTCTCGGTAGTCGTTCAGGTTGGTCACCTCGCAATTGAAAAGGTCTAAGCTCTTGAGGTTTTCTAACTTTTTCTGCAAGCAAAGAGAGTCGACAGTTGCGGGGGGATGCAGGGGATCAGGTGGAGGTGACATGAGAGGTGTGGCAGAGCTTTAGACCGGCAGGTGACAAGCAAACTCTGGCTTTGCTCAGCCATGCCAACCTTGGTTGGCGGGTGGGTTTCATGTTCCTTCATCTGGAGATGGGGGGTTGGACTTGAGGATCTGCAAGGCCTCGTCCAACGCCAACACTTTTGGCGGCAATTGCAGCTTTTGCCATAACAGTGGCAGGCTTGAAATAAACCGAGCTCTCTTGGCGCCAAAAGCTTTGTTGCCCGCTCCTGTGACTAAGGGGCCAGAGGGGAACTGAGAAGGCCACAGGAACTACCAAACTAACTCCTTCTGTGAATAGAAATAATAACGGTAATTAATATAGCACTCTATTAACTCAATTTATCCTCATAACCCCAAGAAGGCAGAAATAATTATCGGTTCATGTTATAGATGAGGAAGAGGAGGGCAGAGAACTGGGACTGGATCAGGCAGCCCAACCTCAGACCTGTGCCAACACTGACTGTCAAAAAGGACAAGAAGAAATGAAGTCTTCAGATATTGTCAGTAGTTCTTAACACGATTTGCTTTGTCAAAGCTTTTTACCGATCAGTTGCAACCCATATTACACCTGCTTGGTGGCTGGAATCTGAGGCCCAGGAAGTGAAAGGGTCACACAGCTACCAAGGAACAGCTGCATCTTGACTTCCCTCAAGACGCAGGTACCCTGCCCCAGGCCAAGTCCCCGTTCCAGTGGGGCCAGGCCTAACTGGTGATTGAAGTTACTGTCCCTCATGGTCAGTGTGAGGAACTAGGCTGCTCTCTTGAGATTCTGTGATTGAGACCTGGTCATGGACAGGTATAGCCTGAGTTTGGAAAAGAAACGTTTGCTTCCCGTCTGCCACGCTGGCCCATGAACCTGAACCCTGAGCATCCCTGGAGGGCAAGGAGTGCTTTTTGTACAAGAACCCTAACTGAAAGACGCCCCAACTGCCGCCCTCTATACCCAGAAAAGAAAAACGTGGCCAAACTTGGCCAAATATGCTCATGGCCTTTCCCTGATTTTAAGGTACATGGCTTATGAACAAACTTATATTTACGATAAGTGTTAATTTAATGCAGTAGTACTTCTGTATTTCAAAAAAGCTATTATTAATCAATGACACATCTTATAGTTGATTTCCTCGAACTCAAAGGAATACAGTCCCTCAGACTGGGATAATGTAGAAATTGCTATTCTGAACATGACCTGCTCCTTTCTGGCTAGTGAATCATGCAGTTTGGGGTACGCTCAGCTGTATGTGAACGAGCAAAGAAAAACCGCCCAGGTCTCCGAGGTCCTGGTCACCATCGCACTCAGGACTGATGACGCGGAGTCACTCTGCTCTGTGCCCATAGAGGAAAGCCCACATGGGACTCCCATCACACAGCTCTCTGCCACCCTGGGGGTCTGTATCAGGGCCACCTGCCACCATTCGGAGGCAGCAGCCTCTGGCTAGTGACCCACAGAGAAAACAGGTGGCCACCTCTAGGGTCAGCTTAATTCCTGGACGGTCCCCCCGCTCCCCAGTGAAGGGCACACGCTGTGCTCTAAGCCTGAAGAAATGACAGCTTGGGTTTCCAAGGCTGGGCAGAAACTCTTAACAGGAAAAGTGCTGGACTGGAAGCTAAGACATGGGTCTTAAGGCTTCCTTCACCCCATGCCCATTCTGACCGTGTGACCTTGGTCAAGCTCTTTAACGTCTCTAGGCCTCAGTTTCTCTATGGGCAAAGCAGAAGTAGGAACTCCAACTCCATCTCACAGCATATAATGAGGGTAAAAGTAAGATAAGCCACGTCCCCACCCGCCAGCATGTTACACAAATCAAAGGCAGCATTCCCCAACATCAACCCTCCCAGCCTAGTAGAGAGGGGAGAGCCCCATGACTCACCAGTGGCTCTACTGTGCTGAGGTCTTTAATTTTGTTGCCACTTAAATTTAGATGTGTGAGGTTCGGACACTTTTCTGCCAATACTTCCAGGCCCCCTGAGATTCTGTTATCGCTTAGTTCAAGCTAAACGGGGCAGGGAGAGAAAAAGCAAAAACAGCTCTTACAATAAAGAAGGCTCTGGGCTCAAGGGCCCGGCTCCTGCACACAGGCTCGGGGAAGTGACAGGCGTGTGGCGTGCGCCCCTGGCCTCACCTTCAGTTACTCCCCCCGACCCCAGCCTTGCCTCCCACACGTAGCACCCCCCCCCACGCTCTATTTACCTTCTTAAGTTTGTTTAACTTTGGTAAGTTTGCGACTGAGGTGAGGCCTACATTGATTGTACTCAAGAACTCCAGTTCTTCAAATTCATCTGTGAGGCCTTCGATCTTGCCTTCATTCGACCGACAATTATCCAGGACGAGCTCTTTCACCTGGAAAGGCAAGGCCCGCGTGAACGGGGTGACGAATGGGGGCCGAGGCTGGGGAGGGGACAGGAGGCAGACCAGAAAGCACCTCTAGAGCATGGCGGAGCCAGCGCCCACCCTGGGCTTTCTGCTTTTAGCAACACCGAGGGGAGGGGGTCCCTGGAGTGAGCAGAGCTGCAAACCAGGAGGCCCCTCCACCAGGAGTCTTGGCAAACTCAATAAACCCACCTGCTATGGACAAAACACAACTGCCACATTCTTCCAAATTCCATTAAACAATAAAAATCCCAGCCCTCCAGCTCCCCGCCGTACCAGACATCACGTTAGGCAACCTCTGAGCCCTGCCATTCTGTCAGAGCCTCTCAGTCCAGTGCACGGCGTGGCCTCAGCCTGGCCATCTTCCTGAAGCCAGCTGCCTACCGCTTCCCATCCTCAGCCCCCACCGCCCTTCCACCTGTGTGTCTGTGACCTTCTGCGGTCAGGTGCGTCCTGAGACCCACCCACATGCTTGCCCTCACCTGCTCCTGCCATCAGGCATTCATCACCTGGTCACCGGCCTGGCCTGCCCCACAGCAAGGGCAGTGGACCAGGGACCCCTCCGACTTCCTGTCCAAGGGAGGATGACTAGCCACATGCAGTCACTGGGGTGAGACGGAGGAACTAAGTTTTACATTTTATTTCTTTAACTAATATATGTGTAAAGAGACACATAAAAGCTACCATATGGAATAATATCCCAGCTCTAGACCTCTGCAGGGTCCTGAGAGTAGAGGTGGAAGGCGAATGGACGTCCCCAAACCCAGGGTGGACCCGCAGAGAAATGCTCAGGTTGGCAAAATCCAGAAGCTGGTCTTTGGAGGCGCTTCCCTGGCCATGCCTGCCACACCCCCACCTCCACCCCCACCCTGGAGGTGGCTTTGCCCTGTTAAGAGTTCTTAGATTTCCCTCTAATCTTACCTACAATCTGGGCCCTAAATCCTTTATTTTGAATGAGGTAGAAAGAACTGATAAAGAGCTGCCATCTCACTCCCTGTTAAAAGGCAGAACTGGCTGAATGCGTGTCCGGGCTCCAGCACAGATGGTGCGGAGATGGCTGAGGAAGAGTCATCAGGTCTCAGGCGTGAGATGACCCAGGGGAGTCGGCCATGGAGGCTAGAGTGCCCGGTTCTCCAGGTGGATGCCCAGAGTTATCCACTCCTGTTCCGAGCTGATTGGGGGGGAGTGGGGGTTGCTCCCTGGGCTGCCAGAGCTCGCAGGGACCTTAAAGGTGATCCCTCCTGGTGGCACCTGGTGCTCGACACAGCATCCCCACCCGCCTGCTCCTTGCAGCCTCTAGGAAACACGTACTGATGCACCTGGATATGCCTCTCTGGGACATACAGGTTTGCATTTCTCACCCCTGGGTCACATGGCACAGGTTTGTCTTTCTCAAGAGCATTGTTATTCCTGCCCCGCGTAGCCTTTTCTCGTCACGGATAAGCAGACGGGCCTATTCTAACCGGTCCCTGTGCAGGGCTGCTCCCTGCCTCTGAGCAGGCCGGTCTGACTAGCTTCTTCCTTCAGGGCTCAGGAAGACCATCTGCCAAGGTGCCCTCTTCCTGGGGCATCACGGACCATGCGCCAACTCAGGGGGGAACAGAATCCACAGCAGGCCTGCCATGCCTTTCTCAGTCCACCCTTACCAGTGACCAGACCAGGGGAGATCAGGGCACATTTGGCCACAGTGCCCCACAGCTGCGCTGCTTTCTTCCCCGGTGGAGGGGTAGCCCACTCAGCCTGGGACAGCAGCAAACTGCCAGGAAGCTAGCAAGCTCTCGTCCCAGGCACCATCGCCAGGGCCACCTTTCCCTTGGATCTGGAATAGGGGAAGTTATGTCCTTTCCCACCCTTTCAGTCCCCAGGAGAGGCCAGATGTCCAGGTCAGGCCACCTTCTCAAGGTCACTGGCAAAAGTGCCTGGGAATAAATCCTGCGAAGCCTTCTGCCCTAGGGCAGGAAATCAGTGTACAGCCAGGAAGCCAGGCCTTAGGGGAGCAAAGTGAGTGGAGAGAGATCAACTGTACTAAGGAGGGGGAGCCACCCCCTTTGTGCGCAGTCACTGCTGGAGTCACGCGCCCTGGGCGTCTTCAGTCACTCCTTTCCTTGGAAGGCCCTGGGAATTCTTTAAGCTTCATAAAAGAGAGAAAAATGAGAAGGGTTTCCAGTCCACCCTGAAAGATTTCAGACATGTGGTTTTTCCAGACGGGTCAAGGGCTTCTCTGTGGCCATCAGCCAAGGAGAAGGCGGCAGTAACGAGGAGAGGTGGTGCTGTGGAGTCAAGAGAATTCCTCCCGGAAGTCGGCCTCTTTCCTGGAGAGGCGCGCTGCTGCCTGAGAATCCTACAGACAGACACAGGTTCCAGTCCCAGCTCCTAGCACCAAGCCCAAACTGGTGGCCACGCTCCTGGGGGACCACATGTAAGCCACCACCACTAATGTTTACAGTAACAACTACTGTGGGATCTTTCCTGGGCCCTCAGCAGGCACCCTCTTCACAGGCACTATCTCATCCAATCCCCTCAATTGCTCCATGGGGTATTCGTGGGGTCTTCTCCCATTTTACAGGAACATCAGGATCAGGGATCCTAAAGTCCCAGGAATGGGTAAAGGAGGGTGTGTCCACACCCCCGGTGGTCAGTGTTGCAAGATAAGGGGGGGAGGGTTTCCTTGTTGTTTCCAGGCCGCCCCCCAATTCGATCCTACAAACTGCCCCGACTGCACCTACACAGCCTTCAGCCCCTCTTCTAATTGTTCCACTAGCCCAGTGGGGGCCCCTCCCAGCCATCCCCACCCTAGTTACACTTCCTCGGTAACCAAAGCACAAAACCAGCTCAGCCCAAGCTCCAATGACGCCGCTGTCAGGGAGGGCAGATCTGGAGAGGGGCCAGGGGGCCTGAGACCCTGATCCTCCCCAAGGAGCAAGAGGCCACTTCCCAGCAGTGGGGAGGGAAAGCCTTTGGAGTCTGAAAGGCCGTGTGGCTCTTCCAGGTCTGTTGGGCCTCTGGGATGACCACGGTTCTGCCCTTCCTTCCTGGTGGGGTTTCGGCACAGTCTGGGGAGAGATCAAAGATGGGAGGGATGGGCTGAGGCTTACACCTCGAGGTTGCTGATATCACCAGAAAGCCCACACCACGTCGGGGGAAACCCACTGCTGCTTTTTGGGGTGATGTGTCACATCGGAGATGGCAGGTAAGCAGCCTGTGAAGTATCTATAATGGTCCAAATAGAAAAAAAGCAAAAACTCCAGCGCAACAGCCGACCTGTGGAAGTCCGCTGTCCCCCCCGCCTCCACGCAGGGCCACGATCTCTTACAGCTCCAAGCCAGGCTAACGTGTTTCAAAACATCTTCCTTAAATTGACTCTGAAATCCTGCTGCAATTCCAACCCACTTCCTCCCCTCTCTGCTCGGTGCTGCCACCCCAAACTCTTCCATGTGAAGAGAACATCCCTTTTACATCCAGGGTGTGTTCTGCTTAAAAAAGAAAAAAAGAAAAAAGAAAAAAGTAAGGCCCATTCCCGCTGCCAAACCCTGGGTGTGAGCTAAGTGCAAAGTTAAAATTAAACTGAAAATTTGTACTTTGGGTTTAGACTCTCTCCCAATTCCACTGGCCGTTTAAAAATACCCGAACGCGGTTACTCTCTCTCTAGTCCGACAGCTGGAGTTGCTCTGCCTCTATCCGGAGCTTTTCAAACACCCCGACAACAAACCTACACAGGACCCTGTGCTTCATTCCTCAAGTGTTAACACCTGAGAGGTGCCTGCATCTTCGTACTCAGTCCCCAAGAGATGTCAGCGGGGAGGCGCTGAAGGTTCCCAAGAAATCAGACTGCCCGGCTCCGGCATTTCCTGAAAAACGTGTCCCCAAAGCAAGGACACAGCAGCCATTTCTCACCCAGGGGAGCTGAGCCGTCTGTGATAAACACCAGTACACTATTACTCGAAGGAAAAACCTGTCACTTGTTTCAAAACTGTGAAATTTTGTCTTTACTGATCTCTCAGATTTGACCATTCCTCTCTACTGCCGGCACTGCAGTCTTGGTCATGGTCATCTAAGACACCCTAGGTCTGCCTCTGCTTCCAAATGTCCCTCCGTGACAGAGGGAACAGGCCTTGACCTGGAGGCCAAGGCCTGGCTGGCTGAATGACCCTGACTCTCTCTCCCCGCGGTCTCAGGCTCTGCCTCGCAGAAAGGGGACGATGGTATCTGTAACCTATAAAGTGCAAACTCTGGCCTAGAAAACATTCCTGGCTTCCTGTCGCCTCTGGCAGGGGGAAAACCACCCAGGTCCCAAACTGACCTAAGGAGGTCTTCCACTTTTGACCGCCCACCCTCATGTCCACCAATCTCTTCGCCCCCCACCTCTCACCCTTGCCTTCGGATCTAGTTAAGCCCCCCTCCCCAGGAAGCCTTCTGCAGCCAGCTCTGAGCATCCCGGGGCACCAAGGGCAGCCGCTGCATGAATCATTTAATCGTGTATTAAGCATCCGATCCTCCTAGAGGTCAGGGACTGTCCTTCTCTGTAATCAGCCTAGCGGGGAGTGGACACCCAGCAACTGCTTAACACATGTCCTCTTTATTGTGCCAGCCACAACACTGGGTGCCCAGCATACAGAGACAAACCACCATGAAACTTTCAGTGCAACTGGTCCAAAACAGGTTGAACAAGCCCTCCCTATTATAAACAAAAACAACCACTTTTTCTGGTATGTTCTGTGTCCCCGAGTCAAGCATAATCCCATAAGGAGGCAGGTCAACAGTGCGTCCTCCTCTTGACCTGACCCAGTGCCCTGCACGCAGGTCTCTCGCCTGTAAGAAACCCCTCTCTTCACACAGTGAGCTCCTGTGACACGGTCCATCTGAGCAGCGGAGGGGAGACACAGAGGTGACGGGGAGCCACAGTTGGGGTCCTTGCCAGCAAGAGGGGTGGTGGCAGGCAAGGAGGAGACAGGCGGCTGGTAAACAACCCCAGTCCAGTGTGCCAGGTAGCAGGCCCGAGGCTGGGGTGGGGGGCATGCTTCACATGCCTCCACCCAGAGAGGACGGGCACGCTCCGGGCAGACAGGAAGGGCCCCAAAAAGACCAAGAAAGGTGGTGCCTTACATACAGCACAGCCAGGGTTGGCCAGGTAATTTGCAGGGCCCAGTGCAAAATGAAAATGTGAAGACCCCCTGCTCAAAGGCGATAAAGAATTCCAAGACAGGGACAGCAGCATGTCAAACCCAAGAGTAGGGAGGGACCCTCTAGTCGTGGGCCTGTGTGGCTGCACAGGTCGCATGCCCGTGAAGCCAGCCCCGATTTAAATGCTCAGCGTGGGCCTAAAGCAGGGCCCTCGGAAGGCCAGCACCAGAGAGAAGGAAGCTGGAGAGAAGACTGCTTTTTATTTTTCTAGCACTTCCTGAGGCAACACGGAGAGGTGGACAGAAGGCAGGCTCTGGAGTCAGACAGACCTGGCTCAAGTCCAAATTCCCCCTGCAAGCACATCTCACCTCTCTGAAGCTTCCGCTTCCTCCAAGGACCACAGTGCCCATCACCTGGGGTTGGATTAGATGAAACAGTGCACTTAGAGCAGCCCCAGCTTGGAAGAAGCCACCTGCCTTCTCAGTGCACAGCCACCTTCACTGCTGCATCTGCAGTCAAGGCACAAGAATGGAACCAGTCACCTCCACCGTCCGCAGGGCTTCTTCATGGAACAAAGGCCTCTCCACATTCTGGAGAGGGAAGATGCTGTGCCCGGAACGCGCTCTGCTGGACTTTACACCTACACCTCCTTTTGTTTAGTTTTTTCCACTAAACTCGAGGCTTGATCTTTTCTTTCACTGAACAAGAATGCAATAAATATTTGTAGCTTTGGTTTCAACCTTGTCAGTCCCTGACCAATTTAATTTCAGGTCCCAGCTTTGCAAAAGAAGAAGACTTAAATCAGATTGACCCCGTGTTTTTTTGGTGCTCGTGGGTTTTAAATAGGTCAGTTTTTAAATGGGCCATCCCCTGTTGCAGATCCCATTTCTAGCATGAAGGCCAAACTGTTTGAGACACCAAGGCAGGGGGAGATAGGCTTCTTCCCAGGTGTTCCATAGGAGTAATAGATGCTTGTGGTTTTGTAGTTTTAACCTTTTAATCTCCAGTTTTGCTTAAGAGTCAGTGTGGCAAAACCTGCAAAATCCTGTCAGCTTCCATAGGGGAAAAGTCTGGGAGAAAAACTGGACATTCTGAAAGCTAGAAAGGCCTTCGGGATCATCTAGGTCAGTGGCTTTCTGACCACAGCCCACAGTCAAAAAAAAATACATTTACACCTTGGCTCAGTAAACACATTTTTGTATGTAAACACACTGAAACAAAACTGAGCCCTGTTACAATTACTTTTTTCTATTACATTAAAAAAGATTATTTTTTAACAAGTGTGACCCACAGTGTGCAAATTGCTAGTCTAGTTCAGCTCTATTTTGCTAGAGGAAGAAACAAGGTCCAGAGTTGGCCTAGAGCCCAGGAACCCCGAGCTGGGTGATTCTTCTGCCACGCCACACTGCACCGCACCACGCCACTGCTCTCATCAGAAATCACAGTCCCTGGTGGAGGACCATAGAATCAACCACGTAGCTTTTCCGTTTCTGCTAACAGGAGGTTATTCTGCAACCTCAATGGTAGCTGAGACTCAGGTCTCCATACCTATTAGAGATCTTTTAAAATCTTAACTACGGGGCAGGGTCCCACCTTACTTTAACCCCACTCCCCCCAAAAATCTCCAAGAAAAAAGCATCTGGATCTCTGGATTTTGTTTGTTTCCTACAATAGAGCTATGAAGGCACGGGTGGGAGCACATGGCCGCGGGAAGTCGGTGACGCCATCCTTATTATTTTAGGGAACCGTGGAGGGGCAGGCCGAGGCTCGCTGCAGCGGTAATTAAGCTGTCGGCAGGGCCTGGGTAATAGGCTAAGCGCAGGCTGGGGGAGGGCCCGCATTAACATAAACCCTGTGACTGGCTCCCTCGCTGCCTGGAACCGGCTTCCTACCTCCTCCCCCAAGCTTGAGGAGGACTTGGTTTCTGCCTCGCCAAGACAGAGGAGCTGGTTCCACTGCAGATGCTTCATCTGGCCAGAAGAACACACTCAGTAACTTGAGGATGGGTGCAATTGCTGCACGACCTGGGCTTTGGGCTTGTCAGAAGGGCCTGTTTAGCAAGTGAGCCCTGGCAGAGCTGGGACCCCTCTTTGCTCTCCTCTCCTTAAACCTCATTCCTCTCTTCCAGCCAGTCTAGATTCTACTCCACTTTAGAGACTTGGCAGTACCACCTCCTGCAGGAAGCCTTCCCTGATTGCCCAGCTCCTGCCCTCGTCCTGCCTAACTTAAGAGCAGGTAAAAGATGCCCAGAGCAGGAGAGAATAGGCCCAGAAGGCTGTCTGGGGGAAAGGAAGTGGGGAGGAGTGCGATGAGGACAGGGAGAGATGAGGGTTCTAGAACTGGTACACGAATGACATGACCAAGTGAAGCAGCCTGCATCTTCTAAGTTGTTGTCCTGTGCTACCTTCAGCAGGTAATGGACGGTGTGAAGAAGCAGGAGGTGGAAGCAGAGTCCAGTGAAGGCACAGTTACCAGCAGGTGGTGTTTGAATGGTGGCCAGGGAAAGGGGGACAAGAAACATGGAGGCGTGGTGCAAAGGATGCTCATTGGGCAGTCTGATGACCCGGACTCCGGAGCCCACTTTGCCACTGACTTGCTGTGTGCCCTGGGGGAAGTAATACCCACTCTCTGGGCTTCTGCAGTCCCCTAATCCAAAAACGAAACAACAGAGCACAGACTGTTCCAAAATTCAGTGGGCCCATCCACTTTTGGTCTCGTCCCACATCCAAACTCAGTTCTGTTCCCCAACAGGAGGTGGGAGACTTCAGGGTCCAGAGGAGCCCAGGAGTCATGGTTGAAGGATGCCAGAAAGGAAATCTGGGACGCTAGGCAATTATTCCGGATAATTACCGAAATGTGAAAATCAATCATGTAGTCTCTTAAAACACACCAGGATCATAAAAACAGCCCCCAGCGCTCAAGGTGCTGGGTTCCAAATATGGGCACCTGGCCTCATCCCATGTGATGCCTGACACCCTACAGGACAGCAGGGAGCAGGCACCCGGATTCATGGGGTCCTACCGCCTGCTCTATGATCCTGTGGTTCATAAAAAAACCCATGCCACCCACGATGATCTAGAAACCACAGCATCAACACCATATAACAGAAGAGCCTCAGGAGCTTGAAGAGGAAGGCCCAGAGAGCGGAGAAGGTACATCCCGGGCCACCTTCCCAAAACACCGCTTCGATCACATCATATCATGTCCAGACACTCTCTGTCCAAAAGCCTTTAAAGGGCACGGAGATCAGGTGCCAAATCCAGAGGAGGGCTCCTAGGCCCCTGACCATCAATGCCCCCTGACTAAAACCCCATGTCTCTTTTCAAGTCTGTTCCTGCACCACCCCTCTGCCAGCCCCCCTGACTGACAGCACACACTTCACACCACCTGGCATTTCCTCCCCATGTTATCATTTATGAAGTGCTTCCCCAGGAATCACCCCCTTGAACCCACAGACAACTGGAATTCCACTCCTCCTATCCCTCTCCAGGGAACACCCCCTGTCCCCCCACCAGGACCCTCAGAGAGCTGCTGCTCGGCCACAGGACATCTGGAAGTCTTTCTTCCCAGTCTCTCCTCCAGACACAGCTCTTGCTAAGGTCTGAGGTCTTGGTGTCCCCTGCTGATGCCCTGCCCAGAGGGGCTAGCTAAGTGGTCAAACTGGACCAGATCACTCAAGCTAGAGGAAAGGACAGAGTTGGGGAGAGCAATGGCTCTGACTGCTTATTCACTTTTCTTTCTTTCTTTTTTTTTTGTTTTTTGTTTTTTTTTGTTTTTTAGGGCCACACTCACGGCATATGGAGGTTCCCAGGCTAGGGGTCAAACTGGAGCTGTAGCCACCGCCTACGCTACTGCCACAGCAACGCGGGATCCGAGCCGTGTCTGCAACCTACACCACAGCTCACGGCAATGCTGGATCATTAACCCATTGAGCAAGGCCAGGGATAGAACCTGCAACCTCATGGTTCCTAGTCGGATTCGTTAACCACTGCGCTATGACGGGAACTCCTGCTTATTCACTTTTGAAGCAAAGCACCGCACTAATTCTACTCTCAGGCAAACCCACAAAAAGATACAAAAATGGCTTCCCAGCCCCCTGTCCCAGCTGCCTGATTTTGGCTCCTGAAATTAATTTCGGGGATTTAAGGCTGGCGGGGCTAAGATCACTTATGGAAATCCTACTGGAGTCCTCAAGTCAGCAAGGTGTGAAAAGGGGACATAGCTCAGAGTCTCTGTGGTGGGTCTGGTGTGGACGGAAGAATGGTCTGCACAACAAAAGCTAATTAATTTCCGCAGCATCCTGAGCTGGCAGATCACAGCCCCTGCCCAGCCTAGCAACACAGCCCATCTAAGACGATACCACGCCATTCAGATTCAGGCCAGGACACTTCCTGCAGGCAGTATGGGCCGCTGCCGAATTTCCAGCTGGCTTTAAAGATGTGCTTCGCAACTAAAGGACACCATCATCACCATCTCTGGGGAACCACTGGATCCAATCCAGCTCCTCACCCAAGGTCACACAGTTTAGCCCATTGTGGAACCCAACCTGGGGCCAGTCTTAATCCTCCTAACTTGGGGCCCACACCCCAACACGACAGGCCTCTCCATGGTGAACTCCTTGAAGAAAAAGGAAACAGAAGAGGAAAAAGAAAACAGCTGTTAGGAAAAGACCCCCAGGCCTGACCCCAGCCCTGCCCGCTTCCTGCCTGCCTCCCCACACTGCCCAGGAGGTTCTGGGAGGGCAGAAGAGGCGGGGAAAGGCTAAGTGGCTCAGAGAAGAAACCCTCGACCTTGGCCTCCTTCCCTGCCACCTCTACCAAAATGACAGCAGCATTGGCAATGACAGAAGCAGAGCAAACACCGTGGTGCTGAGGCCCTCGTGTCCAACCACCAACTGGAAACTGCTGATTTGGGCAGAAATGGGAACCAATCATGCAAAGGAACCTAAGGCTGGGGGCTCTAAGTTTTTTTTTTTTTTTTTCCTATCTAAGACCACAAAACAAATTAGCCAAGGGTCACACATAAGAAGCAACTTTGTCTCTTTCTGCCTTAGAGAAATGTCATGTGCAGCTTGCCATAGTCTGGAAATGAAGTGTTTTAGGTAAAAATGCTGGGGATAGAAGTGCAGGAAATGCTAAGAAGTAAAGTTAATTCCATATGCTACTAACTGGAAGGTGGAAATGGGGCAACGGAATGAGAGCAAGGCAGGAAGGAGGGGAGAGGGACGGAACACTGAGGGAGAGTGAGCGACAGAAAGACACTGTGAAAAGGACACAGGTGTCAAAAAGAGGGCAGAAGGGAGAAAGTTAAAGGTTCAGTGGGTTCTTCTGTGCTTCCAGAGTTGGTGAGAGAAGTTTACCTATATTTACTGGTTTGTAAAAATAGAGCACAGGTTGCATTCTTTGGTGTTCACGGATCTACAGCTGCTTTAATCTCAAGATGCTAAAAAAACAAAGACAAAACAAAACCCCCAAACCTTTATGGTTCTTACTGAGTCAGGAAGGGGCTAGACGAATAGACATGATATTAAAAAAAAAAAAAAAAGCCTAGAGGAGTTCCCGTCATGGCTCGGTGGTTAATGAATCCAACTAGGAACCATGAGGTTGCGGGTTTGATCCCTGGCCTCGCTCAGTGGGTTAAGGATCTGGTGTTGCCATGAGCTGTGGTGCAGGTCGCAGATGCAGCTCGGATCTGGCATTGCTGTGGCTGTGGTGTAGGTTGGCGGCTACAGCTCCAATTTGACTCCTAGCCTGGGAGTGTGGCCCTAGAAAAGGCAAAAAGCCCCCCCACCCACAAAAAAAGCCTAGAGATTTTAGCCTTCACCAAAAGCTCATGAGGGAGATCCCTGCCAAGACGGCCAACACAGACAAGGCCGTCCCAGGTTGTGTTGACAGAAACAAGTGAGATGGACCAAGGGTTCTCGGTCAGGGTCCCAAAACACTGCTCTGATGGGGCCAGACCTTAAATTCTGACACCTGAAGCAGAACAAACTTGAGGCAGGTGACAAGGGTGGGAAAGTATCTGCAAACGGTAGCACCAGAAGAACAGCTGAAGGAACTAGTGATGTTTAGGCTGGAGGGTGGTGGAACTCATGATAGCTATTTTTCTCCAACTATCGGAAGGAGAGCTGTATGCAAACAGAATACATTTATTCTGTGTTCTCCAGCAGCTCAAGAGCTAAGATCAGTGTGCAGGAATTACAAATAGGCAGTTTTCAGCCCAACATAAAACATAAGAGGGTGTTCAAATCTTTACAGCTGTCCCACCAAAGAATGGGCTGCTCTGATGAATCAGTGAGTCCGCTGTCCCTGTAAGCGTATGCATCAGAGGCTGCTCAGTGACTTCTGCAAAGAACTTTCCATGTAAACAGTGCTGAACAATCATTAAATGAATTAACAATATTGTATGATGAAGCCCCTGCAAAGAGATGAGGTCTTTCCTCCTCTTAAAATGCTACGATTCGAGGCTTTCCCTCTTTAAAGAAGCATTGTGTTTAGGCCACAGGCCTGATTTATTCGTTCAACAATGTTTACAGAGTATCTGTCAGAAGCTGGCTGGGCACCCGTGTCAGGAAACAGAAACAGCAGTGAACAAAAGTAGGCACCTAGCCCCTGGGTTTACAACCTAGTGGAGGAGAGATAATAAGCCAGTAAGTATAGATATCTATGTACAATATATATAAATGCAACAAAGGGAAAAAAATGAAATTGTGACAAGAGATAGTACTTCACAAAAGGTACCAGGGAAGGCCTTTCTAAGCCGAGCTTTCAGTGAGGACTTGAAGCCAAGTGAAGAGGGCAGCGGGAACAGCCAGGACAAAGACCCCGAGCAGGGAGCATGCTTGGTCCTTTTGGGGAACAGCCAGGATGACGGGTACTAGTGACAGAATTTGTGGAAAGGAAGGAAACAGTGATAATATGAGAACGGGATGGGGAGGAGGCAGCTGTCCGTCACACGCACTCGTCCACACCTATGGGCTGTTCCGGTGCCCACGGGCGTAACTGGCGCCAGGGCCATGGGCTTCACAAGCGGTGGAAGTCAGAACGGTTTGGACACAGCAAAGGGGTTAAGACCCGAGGCCTGGGCAAAAGCCTGTGACTTCTCTTGCCCTTCCTTAGAGGAAAAAAGGAGCTTTATTCAGGACTGTGCTCACCCAATGTTTCCAGGTAGAAATGGGCCTTGCTTGCACCCCTGGGGAGTATCTTTTGGCAGAAAGTTTTACTGATGGGTGTCTGGGCACATGAGAAATCATCAGAAAATGTGGTTTCGTTCCAGGTTTTAACATTTTGGAACTGTGGCTTGGGGCAAAGCTTCACTGAGACTTAATTTCTTTATCTGTAAAATGGGAAGAAGAATTCCTACCAATCCCACAAAGCTCCATGGGACTAGAGGCAAACCGTGCTGTCCTGGAGGGCACATGGAGGAATCTTACAGACAAGTTTCTTACCTAAAACTTGGCGCCGCAGAGAGCAGACAAAGTGTTATGTAGCTCAGAGTCCCCCACACTGCCTTGCATTTAGCTCGCAGTAAATGTTTGCTGAACTGAAAAGCATTAAAAATAACCTGGGAAAACATTTTGCCATTTCTTTCTTCCTATTAAACTGCAGCACACTTTGCCAGAATGCTTCAGGACAGTCTCTGTAATCCTTCACTTTGGGGGAAGAACCACCTGAGTCACATCAGGGCAGTGTGTTCAGAAGAAAAAGTCCCAGGCATGGGGACAGGAACAAGGCCTGACACTTCTGCAGAAGGCCCCTGACTATCTGCATCACCTCAGTCTTTCTCAAACACTCTGTCTGAGCTGATGATTCAGGTCCAGGCCACCAACAGAAGAAGGGACTGCAGACCATCCTAGGACAGGAGCAGCGGCTCCCGGAAAAGCTCAAGAAAGCCAGAGACACACAATATACACAATATATACACAACATGCCACTCCAGATGAACGCTTGAGCTAATCCACTGAAGCCCAGATACAGGGAATAGCTAGTCCAAGGTCACTTCCATTATTTTTATATTTTTAATTTTCTGAATAAGCAATACATTCATTCTCATGGTTTCAAAACCAAAAAACATAAGAAGACATACAGTTGATTCTCTCTCCCATCCTATTCAGTTAACTATCCCATCCATTAAATATCCTCCCAGAGTTTGTTTACACATATATAAATTTAGAATCTTATTTTCGCTATTTTATCCCCAATTAATATATTATATATTGTTCTTGGCCTTTTTTCCCATGAAGTTTGTGCAACACATAGTACATAAAAATCTTCCTTATTTCTAATTTACACTGTGTTTCATGGTATGGATGTGCCACCGTTTTTCTTAACTAGCCCCTGATTGATGAGTATTTGGGTTACTTCCAATCTTTTGCTATAACAATGCTGCAATGTTCATAAGCTGACACATATGTCATTTTGCATTCAACCAGCTTATTAACTAAAGAGCTAGAATCAGACCCCACTTCTGACCTGCTGGGCAATAGTCATAGATAGAGACTTGGAGTCCCACAATCTAATGGGCTCACCACTGTACCTATGTGGACAAGTTAACCCACCTCCATCCACTCAATACCATGACTTAGAACCTACAAATGCCAGGTACTGCACCAGGCTCCAACCATAAAGGTATCCTTGCCTTCTGCCCCCAGAGTGTCCACTCTGGGATGGACAAACAGAAGGGACTGCTGCAGCACACAGGGGCAAGTTCGGTGTGCCGTGAAGGCCATCTGACCTCTGTGGACCTGTTTCTCTGCCTGGTAACGGAGTGGCCACACCTGTACCCTACGGGCATTCTAAAGGATTAAAATGTGATGCTTGCCAAGAGCCTACCATGAAGCAAGGCTTGGAGCATGTGCTCAACAACGGGCAAGCCTAACTCCTGTCCCAGAAGGGGTCTTGCTGATGGAGAACAGCAGTATGTTCTGGGCAAGAAACACAGCACTGCCATGCCCATCCACATTTCCCCTTCGGAAAGGTGGAATGCACTGTTAGTTTTTGAGGCAGCACCCAAGCCCCTGTGTCTTAGCCAACTTTTCTTGGAGGATGATTTGGACTTCTTCCCACTTTCTAGACCCTCTTTCATAGTTTGAAGCATCCTAAGTACTTTCTCATTTGTGTGCACAAGCCCTCATGTTTGAAGGATATTAGAGCTGTCAGTGGAAACCCAGATATTTATTAAGACCCTGGCACAGAAAAGCAAGGACAGGCACGTGAAAAGTTGATTTTGCTGGCATCTGCCTGACAGTGTAAAACAATCATTTAAAGAGGAAAAAAAAAATCTAACGGAGAAAAACCATTGAACTTCACATTTACTTTTAAGACGTATTCTATTTCACAATAAAAGAGTTTTAAAAGTCAAAAATTTAAAAATTCTAATATCATCTGTTTCACTTTCCTGGGGGAACAAATGCAGCAGATTTTAACAGAGAAGAGAAATGAAAGAAGTCTAGAGTTATTTCCATATTAGCAGCAACCCTAAAGTGGCTGGGACGAGGCAAGAGGTCAAAGTTAGGTGTGAGGTGCCCTACCTTGCTCTGAAGCCAGTGACCTGGCTTTGCACCAGCTTGGGTCCATTATATGACCTTGAGCTAGATACTTCACTTGCTTTCCAAGCCTCACTTCCCTCATCTACTAAAGTGGGAATAACCCATTCATTCTGTAGTCTTTCTGTACAGATTAAGAATAATATGGGGTCTGGCACATAGATACTCAACAGTTAAAAACAAACAAAACACATAGATACTATTTTCTTACGATATTTAGCAAAAAGTTGAAAATCTAGTGCCTTCCTTTTAGAAGCTCAAAGCAGAACAGTAGGCATCAAATTATCCAGCCCCCATAATACTGGGAAGCCAGATTCCTAACAGGCTGATTAATGAAGTCTTACTTCATCAGAAGCTCCTTTCATATTCATGCAAGTCGCCTGCTTTTAGATGAAAACTCTCAGCCAATTAAGGCTCATCCCGGTCCTTGGGAGAGGTGGGTCACGGCTGGATTTGTGACCTGACTGTGGGTTTCTCCCCTTAGAATAAGCCCTAAGACCTCCAAGTCCTGCATCACCACCCTTCATCAGAGGCTTCGGCAGGGTCTCCTTTGCCCACCAAAGGCACCTGGCCCCTCAAACCAGGTGGGAGGGCCTGAAAGATCCAAATGGAATCCAAAAAATAACAGTAGGGGATCCTTCAAGAAACTCTATTTAAGAAGGACAGATGGAAATCCCACTGTGCTAGGCGGCGAGGGCCTGTGGTTACCCAAACTGGGCCACATATCTGCCGAGAGAGGAACAAGGCCAGTCCCAGGTGCTGCGCCCTTGCCTAGGGGGCTGAGTGGCGGTTACAGATGTGTTTCTGCTCCCCACCCTCCCCAACACACCCGGCCACAAATGAGAAAGTAAACCTACTATTGTTAATAAACACAATTCGGAAGTACAAATCTTTCACAGCACAAGTCCCCAGAGCATAATAAAGGACATTCTGGGATGAAAAGGCAGAGGGTCAGTTGGTCTGGGGACACGCCTGAGGTTGAGAACAAGGAGTACTGGCCCATCACAGTTTGGCACTCTTTTGTATCAGCTCGGCTTTCCAATTAATCAGCTCATGAATTCGAGTCTTAACCTTGTTGGGCCTCAGCTTGCTCCTCAGCAAGATAGTTCTTAGGTACCTCTTGAGGTCCTGGCTCATGGGCACCAGAAGTCTAGTGTAAGTTACTCGTCTTTGCTCAAATGTCACCTCCTCAGAGAAGCCTTCCTGGATCACCTATCCCCTTTAACACAGCTTTATCTGTTTCATGAGACCTACTACACCAGCAGTCATGCCTTCAAGTGACTTATTAACGGTTTCCCTTGCTGGAATGGAAGCCCCACATGGGCAGCCCAAATAATGACCTTGTCCTCTTCACTGCTGTATCCAGAATGCTCAGAACAGAACTCACCACATGGTGTGCATTCAATCGTTGTGTAAAAGTGAATGACCCTCCACAGTATTTTCTATCTGCAGAAATCACCCTCCTGACTCTGGTTAGCCTCAGGCCCTAGCCAGCCACTGCTGCTCATCAGGGACATCTGTGGCCGTAGTAAGACTCCTGGCGCTAGCAAGACATGCACTCAATATAAGTATGGTTTCGGGCACAGTAGACACCTCAAACCAGTTTCCAGACCTCCTTGGAATCTAAGGCCACAGGTCAAACTCACAGGTGCTTTTTCACTCCCACATCTGACCCACCTGGGTGGCCATTTCTGACAGTGACCAGACTGGCTACTGGAACGAGGGGAAGCTTCCCGAGCATCTACGAAGGCCAAGTGTCTGAACCAAGTCCCCCTTGCTTTCAGGAAGCCAACATCCCATTTCTTCTCCCAAGCCTACTGTTGTGCCTCACCCCAAACACAGACCTCAGAAGGCCCTACCCTAGGAGAAGCCTCCCCAGACTCACAGACCGCACCTCAATGTACAAATGCACCAGCTCTCTCATCCAAGACACACAACGGCTTGTCTGCAACAGAGCCACAAGCTAGATGGGGGCTCAGAGGAGAACCACTCATGGCAGCAGGCCAACCTCTCTCTGCAGAGGCTTCTTCAGGCCTCCCAGACAGCTGGGGAGCTTTACTCAAGTCCATGTCTGCCCACTCTCCCTGAGTACGCCTGAGAGCCTCCAGAGAGGAGAGGAGACGTGCAGCAATGGAAGGAACGCCCCGGTGACTGTGATGGCCAGTTCCTGGCCCTCCATATGGAAGAGGTCCCTGTGCCAGAACAGACAGATCCTTCCCACTGGCCGCCAGCGGGAGGCTGGAGGCCACATGACATCATCACAGAGCCTTCCTGATGCACCCAGCTGCAGATGAGCTGTGCTGGGCTCTGCAAACACTCAGCACTGCCCTCCCGCAAGGGGAATAAAGAGACACTGACCAAGCCAAGGGAGAGAGGGGCCACAATGCACACTCCAAGGCGGTGACCCCAGTGTCAGGAGAGAGGAGAACACTGCTGTGTGACCCAGAAGCCCCAGGATTTTACATCCTGACATCACCTGGGATGGACATAACCTGCTCCCATTATTCCAGTGAGTCAAGGAAGACTCCTGGGGGAAACTTCTCAGGAGCTACTTGGATGACAGAGAAAGGCTTGAGAGGGGCAGACCTAGAATTCTGCAGCCAGGAGGGGAGTTGAGAGGCAAGTGGTGCTACTGGCACAGAACAAGACAGGCAGAGAGCCCCTAACCCCTGGTGGGCGGGGATCCTAGAGCAGGGGACATCTGCAGCTTGGCTGATGTTGCTCCAGTTCCACCTCAACACGAAGCCTGGGACCCTTCTTGCCCTCGCCCACCTACTTGAGCAGCTCCAAGCGAGCCTCCCAAGGAGTACTCCGGCCACACACAAGCTCAGATAGTGAGCAAGGGCCTTCCTCAGCACGGTTGCCTGCCCCATTCCAATAGTTCGATCAAGCCCGGGCCGGTCAGAATCTGCCAACCTTGAGGGGCTGTCCACGGTCCATACCTAGGATAAACTTTATTTCTCTCCATCCTGACAACAGGCCCTGGGAAGCAGGTATTAGTGTTAGTCACCGCTTTACAGATCAGGCAACTGAGGCTCAAAAAAGGCGACCTGCCAGATATCCTCAAGCAATGGAGCACAGGGGTCTCTGGCACAGCCCAGTACCCCTGACTGCTTGGCCCTTAGGTCCCCTCCTTTTTACAAAATGTCCACTGGCCTCCCAGTTCTCTGAAGATCAAGGATGGATCAAGTCCAACCTGGCTCAATAAATCCCACTTAGCACTCAGCAGCCTTGTGAGGTACCAGTAAATGAAAAATCACAAATGTGATGAGTAGGATGGTGGGCACAGGTTAAATCTGTGTGGCCATGGCAGGGCAGGCTGAGGACCGGGTCCCAGCACCCCAGCAAGTTAAATCCTACACCTGCTTTCCTCTTTCCTCTTTCCTGTTTTTCTTGCTTTGTTTTCCTCTCTTAGATCCATTTGGTTTACTTCTTTCCTACCTGCTGTGAAGTTCTGCACCCTGACTCAATGTGGCGGCACCCAGCCATGCTTTAGAGCCTACTTTAGAGCACCCTAAAATACAGACTGGGCACCACCTTGGGAGACTGATTCGGTGGTTGGGTAGAGCCTGGGAATTTCTTAAAACGCTCCCCTGGTGGGTTCTGATGCACAGCTGGGGTTGAAATCTGCTTTGCCAACCACATACCCTTCCTCCTGCCTAAGTGCTGTGTTATATATACCTCCCCAACTCTGCTGCAGAAACTGGCAACGCCGTCTTTCTGTAACCCACTCCCCCATGCTCATACTACCTCTCATTATTGAGATAACGAGATTCAATAAATTCTACCTGTTACATGGATACTTACGGAGCATCCTTAAAGCTCCCTGCATGGTTCTGGATGCGGGGCACACAGGTCAAAGTGGGCTCCCCTCACCCTCCCACCACAGCCACAGCACCTGGGCCTGTTGGTGAGACAAGAGCTCGGGGAAGTTGGTTATGTGGAATGAGTCTCTTCCCCACCAACCCCCCCACCCCAACTCACTCTCTTTCTCGCTCACTCATGCCTTCGGCAAGAGGTAGCAGAATCCACCAATCCAGAACTTCTGGCCACTTCTGACCGTAGAGACCGGCAGAACTTTGCCGAAGTGCCCCCCACAGAAACACCGGTGGGCCTGTCTTCTCCAGGTTTCCCTCTGGTGATCCACTTCTGCCCTTCTACCTGGCACAGATTCCGACTTTGACCGCTTTCCACCCTGCAGGATAATAGGAGAGTGCCTCCTCCCTCTTCTCTGACCCACCCAAGTCTGTGGCCGATGGGATCCTCTCACCTGATACTTCTGGGCCTTCCCAAGCATCTGCAGGAGTAGCCCAGGGGCTGGCCTTACTGGATCTTAAGGGACGACCTGAGTGAGCTTGGATGGGTCTGTGCACACAGCCTGAGCAGGCAACCCCGCTGACACGCAGCAGCAGATGCGTGATTTGCTGGGGATCTCGGGCACACCCGGATTTTCCCTGCTTATCAAAGAAGGGTGAGGAATGCACTTCACTCCTACCCATCAACACCAGGGTTGGGAAGATCTTAATAAGGAAGGAGAGCTTGATAAGGCCCAAGCATTTCTTATATGGCATGAACTTTCATAACCAAAATAAAAATAAGACAAGCAATTAACTGGAGAAGTGTGGTCTCCTAAGTGGATGATCCCCAGACAATAGACTGGTGCAGGAAGAAAATACTCAGACTTTTAATATTTTTTAACATATCCTTGTTAATTTTTTGTTATGTTTTACACTATACGTATTTACATGTAGTGTACGTGAGTCATCTGCAACTTTTGGTAGACATACTAGGGCTGGGGCTCAGGTTCACATTTTTTACTGACATGAGATATAAAACCCAGAAAAATGTGAAAACCACTGGGCTGAGAAAGTGTGAATCAGGAGGAGGCAGGAGCTCACACCAACCCAGGGGAAAGCTGAGGACACCAAACCTCAGTGGATGCTTTGTTTCAGTGGCTTCGTGCTTGGCTCACCAGACCGTGGGTGATGAAACTGACAAGAACGTGCGAAGACCGAAGACCGTGGCTCCTTCACTCAACCAGTACTTCTACAATGCCCGACACGTGCCAAGTGCAGTGCCGAGCACTCATCACTATGAGCCCAAACAGGCCCCCTCAATCATGCAGCCTATCGGCTACATGGGGACAGCGATGCTATTTCCAACACTAATGTCTAATTACAAACTGCAGCTCTTTGAAGGAAATTTCTACAAGCATTTTAGAATAAAAGAACGAGACCTAGAGCTGAGGAGGGGTGGAGAATGAAGGAGATGGTAAAGACGATTAGATGCTAAGGATGTGATGGTGGCAGTTCTAGCACAGAATGGATTTGAGAGCATCAACGCTGGTGAGTGAGGCCAGTGCAGTGGGAAGAGGGCGAGGAAAAAAAAGAGGCAATCCACAGAGAACCCTAGTTGTTCTTATTAAGGCTTTTGGACTTTATCCTAAGGACAATGGTGTATTTTAAGCACAGAGTGATACAATTACACTCTCATTGTGGTAAGATCATTCTGGTTGAAGTCTGAAGTGAGGCTTCAAGGGGGCTGTATGCAACCCCTTGGACATGCTGACTCTGGGGCACTTTGGTGACACTAGGGTGGGGATGCGTGCATCCTGGGCTGAGCCAAGAGGTCAGGCTGGAGATGTAAACATCGGAACCCAGGCAGCACACAGCACCTGCAGCTGTCGGTGAGGAATAAGATGAGTCTGTTGGGAGGGGATACAGAAGAGAGAGCTCAGAGTCTGCGCTTGACTGAGTCCGATACTTCACAGCTGCAGAGAGGAGAGCAAAAGGACCCCAGAAACCGAGAAGCGGCCAGGGCTGTAGGTGAAATCACCAGAGAAAGGGAGAGGTACTAGGGAACACTTCTCGTGAAGGTCAAGGATAGGAAGGTCAAGGGTTGCTGAGGAGTCACGTAAAGGACAGTAAAGGCTGTTGGGATTTGGGGAGCAGTTCAGGAGTCAGACTGAAGCGGCTGAGGTGTGACAGAAGTCAGAAGGCAGTTATAGTCACAGACAGTTCAGGAGGTTTGAATATAAAAGGAAAAAGAGGAGTTCCCGTTGTGGCGCAGCAGAAACGAATCCAACTAGTATCCATGAGGATGCAGGTTCAATCCCTGGCCTCCTTCAGTGGGTCGGGGATCCTGTAGTGCCATGAGCTGTGGTGTAGGCCGGCAGCTGCAGCTCCGATTAGACCCCTAGCCTGGGAAATTCCATTTGCTGCAGGTGAGGCCCTAAAAAGCAAGAAAAATTAAAAGGACAACTGAGCTGGGCACAGATTTGGTCTAGGAATTTCTCAAGAAACCAAGGGTGTCCATTTTCTCTGTGAGGGGAAGGTTGCCAGCCAGGAGGGAGGAGCGGAGGGTGGCTGGGCAATTAGAGGAGTAGAGACGGAAATGGTTGCTGAAGTAGTGACAAGACGTCGCCCAGGAAAAGGATGAATTGTGATATTACCCTCAGCAGAAACTACTTGGAACCTGGTGCTGGGGCTGCTGCCTATTGTTTAGATGCTAGAGCTACACTGAGATGAAAAAACAGCGCATTACTGTTGAATCACTTATGGGGAAAAACAACTTCTGGCAAGTCTGAATCTCTAGCTTCTAACCTCTCTTCCCATGGAAACAAATGTTACTTTTTGATACAACATGTCTATTGATAAGGCAAGCTTTTTTGGTTTTTTTAAAATGAATGCCAACTGTGGTGTTCTAGCAGAACCTAATAATGACATCTAACATTTATTGAGTGCTTACTGTGTGCCAGCCTGTGTGATAGGCACTATTACATCATCATTTTACAGAGCCAAAGGGGAAGGCACTGTGAGGTGAAAGTGCACACCCAGGCAGTCTGAGGAGGCCAAGGCCAAGCACCACCCCCACAACCCTCTCTTTTCCACAATGCAAAATGTGGGGGCCCCGGTGCAGCGCACTGAGTGATGAAGGGCGGCGGCGGGTGAAGAGAGTAGAGACAGGGGGTGGAAGGACATGCTTGGCGGAGGGCCACTCGCACGAGGAAACTTGCAGGAATCACTACTGACCCTCAATGGAGTGATTTCACAAAGCTGCAAATGGCATTCCCTCATTCCCCGAAAACAAACCACAAAATATCTGAGTGTGAGGGAATCTTAATATTCATCTTTTAATGTCTTTCAAACATTAACAAGTAATGAAATCAATTTATGGGTCGAAGCCAGAACACTTTTGTTAATGAAAAGCGTTTTATCCACAATAAGGGAGCATACTGTCAGTTTCTGAGATAACCTGTGTGTGCACGTTTATACATATTGGGCAGTTGTGTGAAACATATGTCTTACTATAGGAATGAAAACTTTGAAAGTCACTGATCTCATTCAGCACTCATTTTAGAGTAAACGGAGGCCCAAAGAGGCCAAACAACTTGTCCAAGTGTGTTAATCACAAAGCTGAAAACAGCACCCAAGTGTCTAATAGCTCTCTGGTAATTTCCTCACCAAACCAGAATCTCCAAATGTAAATCCCTATGGGAAAGACAGCCCAGACTTTAATCCACATTAGAGTAAGTGACAGTGGGGTAAGTAAACTGATCTTTTAGATCTGCTGCCTGCAGCAAGTTTTGGTAAAGAAGGCACTAGGGCAGCTGTGGAGCTGAAACAAAATAAATTTGAGTGGAAACCCAGAAGGTGCAGGGTGTGGCCCTGCAGGCACTGGATGGGTCCTGGTGTAGGGGGACAAAGTCATCTTATTAACAAATGTCATCAGGACAACTGGTTTTATTGCAGGGAGGCTGCAGGGCCAGGGGTGCTTTGCTCATCACCATTTTACTAAATGAAAACTTCTGAATAACATATGCCTTCACAAGTTTCCATCCCTGCCAGACTCCATCTCTTTAATGAAAACATCCTTGTTGGGTATTTATCATTTGTCATATAATCATAGTTCAAGGTAATAGAAGATTCAGACTCAGGTCCCTATTTCTCCAATTGTTTGTGGGAGGAAGGTGGGGGTGAAGGGGAACTGACAGAGGGTACTTCTTAGGAGACCAGAGCACTAGCCAGAGCAGAGGGTGGACAGGTCAAAATGTGTGTCCGGGGCAGAAGGCAGGCATGGTACCTGTAAGGGAGTACCCCCTCTGGACACCAGAGGAATGAGCCTCCTCTTCACCAACTTAGAATTCAGGCCAAACAACTGGGCCAAGCTCATTTGACCAGAGCTCATGACCGCTCAGCTTTCTGCTCCTTTCCTAAGTGATACACCAAGGCAGAGAAGGCAGGCACACTGATCAGCATCCTACACAAACTCCATAAAGTATCACCAACAGCCCTGAGTTTTTTTTTTTTTTTTTTTGATATGGTATAATTAATACGAAATGAAGCTCTAGATGACCCAGCCCCCAGAGCTCAATCAGGTGCCTCTATTACAAATAAGAAAAACTGTGTAAGTCTAAAGTAAGTCCACCTTGAAAGGCTGGTGGTGCAGCAGCGGCGCAGAGAGGGAACTGGGTCTGTGGTTTGCTGTCTTTAAAGTATAGGTCACAGTTACGGTGACTAGGCTCACTCCCCTTAGATTCATCGCCTTCTCCCTGGCCTGGCCAATGTTATATCTATTTCTTCCAGTCATTAGCTCAGGCATAAGAGGCTAGAGGTTGAAAGAAGGGCTCTGGAACTCAAAGTCACTTTACTCTTGGTCTATTTCCCAGGCAATATGCCCTGTGGAAGAGCAGCAGGCCCAAACTAGAGATTCCTGGATTATCTGCAGGTTTTCAGTGGTCTGTGCTCTGAGAGTCTGATGTCAGCCACGAGGTACACAGCTGCTGCACCTCAAAGCTCAAACCGTTGCAGTTCAAAGTCCTTCCCTCTAGTTTTGAGAAGACATCTAAATCTTAAGGGTAACCATTTAACTACAAGATATGCGAAACCCTTTTGAAATATTCTGAATATGCAAGGTAAAAAAACTTCCGTTAGTTACACAGAATAACTTCTGAATAGAAGGAATGCTCAGTTTTACACCAGCAGTAAGTACTACTCTTCTTATGGATGTTCACGAATTGAAAGCAATTTCCACTAGATATCAACTAGATAAAGGGCACACGTAAAAGGACTTGGAAAGACCCCCTAAAGCACCACCAAAAAGAAAGGCTTGTCACATGCTTTTAAAAAGTTTAACAATTAAAAAAAAAAATTTAGGGAGTTGCCGTCACGGCTCAGCAAAAACGAATCTGACCAGTAACCGTGAGGATGTAGGTTCGATCCCTGGCCTTGCTCAGCAGGTTAAGGATCCGGCATTGCCACGAGCTGTGGTGTAGGTCACAGACACAGCTCAGATCTGGCATTGCTGTGGCTGTGGTGTAGGCCGGTAGCTATACCTCTGATTCGACCCCCTAGCCTGAGAACCTCCATATGCCACGCGTGTGTCCTTAAAAAGACAAAAAATAGAAAATAAAAATAAAAACCCAGATTCCAAGGTCCTTCCCACAATCTACTAAACCAGAGATCATCAAACTTTTTCTGTAAAGGGCCAGATAGTAAACTTTACCTAGAGGCAATACTGACAGTACTACAAAGGCATTTTTTTATAGTGAAAGAAAACACATTTCCACAATTCTTTTATTGATAAAATTCAAAATACATAATAAGTACAAATTTTTTGGTAATAGAAGTCTAAGGAGATAAGAATTCTTTGCAGGGGTAAGGGGGAATAACATTTCACTTAATTGGGATTCAAAGTGTTTCACATTAACAAACTGATTGAATGTTTACATGTACTAATTAATTATTCTTAGCTCATGGTACAAAAACACGCAGCTCACCCAAAATTTGGCAATGCCAATGCTAAACCAATGCTCAGCGCTGGAGCCAGGAATCTGCATTCTACATGCTTCCCAAGTGATTCTGGTAAGAGGCCACATTAAGGACCCAATAGACTATCTGATTTTCAAAGTCCCTACTGTTTAACTGCCAGGGTCTCTGGTTTTACAGTGGGAGAACCCCACACTGCAGCATACTGGCTGTTTGACCTTCTCTCCCAACCTGGATGATTCACCCTTGCAACTCGAGAGTACGTAGCCTTGCTTGGCCTACCCTTAAGGAATTGCAGGAAGATTAAGTGAGATGATCCATGAAGCGTTACTGGTAATCTAGGTCCTAGAAACTAAGAACATGCCAATTCTGTTCAGCTTTTGGTCTGTAGATGGAGACTGATAAATAAAACTGGAAAACACATTACATGCATGATCCCATACACACCACTGCCTGAGTGGCTCCTGCTTATCTTCTCATTACTCAAAATGTGTCCCCCGACACCTAAAAGGCCAGATTCATTTCAGCCTAACCAGATGGGTTGTGCTAACCCAAAGTAGGAAAGTGTAATACAGCTTCCCCCTTAAAACCACAATCCACAGAGCCTCTGATCCTGACCACCTACCTCAATATCTTCAACCCGGAGGCTATCCAGTCTTCTAACTCTCTCATAGGTGGTTCCATTTTAAAGCCAAAGAAAAAGCTCTTCCCCACAGTATATTACAAATAAGGGTGCTTCAGGGGAGGGAGTAAAGAGTACAGGTCCAGTACACAGACTGGCTGTGATAACATCTTTATGCCTCAATTTCCTATGTGTGATATAAGGATAATAGTAGTAGTTGCCTCACAGTGCTGTTGTGGGGACTAAATTAATTGATTTGTATAATCCACTTAGAACTGTGCCAGGCATAGCATGGGTGCTATATAAGCACTAGCTATTGTTGTTGTTGTTCTTTAAACCCTAGAAAAGCTCAATAAAGTTGTGGCTCATCACATCCCAATATCTCTCTGAGAATAACACTATCACACACTGAGCACCGAGGGCCGGATCAGGCCAGTTTTGTCACTGACTCATTAAATGAGATTATTAATCCCATTTTACAAGTGAGGAAACCAAGGATCAAAGAGGCAGGTTAACTTATCTTACTTTTGTGGCAGGAAGCATTCAAACTCAGGCCTGTGGGGTTCCACTACCCAGTTTCACTGTGAAGCCCTCAGGCTCAACACTACCATCAAAAGCAGCAATCCAGTAACAAAACAGAACTGACCATGACTATAAGGAACTCATGCTCAATTTTCTGCCCCTGGATCCCTGGTAGGCTTGCATAAACTGGAGTTTATACCAGGCTACTTGAACCCAATTAGGCAGTAAGTCAGTCTGGAAAACATCATGCGATGTATTCCAAAGGTCAAAGTTAAACCTTGCTTTCTGGGCAGCCTTAGCAGGGCACTGCCTTGAAAGCTAGTCTCCATGCAGAGGTCTGGAAGAGTTTAACCAATGAGGTGCTTGACCAGCATCCATATCAACTTTTAAAAAGTCCCGGAGACTCCAGCGATTCGATGCCCTGCCTGGCTCTGGAGTCAACAGCCAGAGAAAGCTGGTTGGAAAAAAACATTTACTTTTTAAAAGGCAAACCTTACTTCCTACTCTTTTCCGTTTAGGGTTACTTTTACTACCGTACTTGCCTTCCCTTGGGCAAAAACAAAAGGCAGAGGGGCTGAAGAAGACCGAGGGGGCCTTCCCTAGCAGCCAGCAGGGCGCTGCAACACCCACCTGAGAGACGGAGCGCGACCTACCTTCCCGGAGAGCCCAGCCCCTGAAGGCGTTTCCCCAACGCATCAACTCGTCCCTCCCGGGTGAGCGGCCGCAGTCTTGGCTTCAGTCAGGGCCGCTAGAGTCGCGCCCGCACCCCCCCGCCCCTCCAAAAAACCTCTTGTTTAATTTCTCCCCCCCACCCTCTCATCACTTCCGCCGAAAGAGCAAACACCAGGGCGATCGGTTCGTCTTTAGGGCCACATTTAACTACGTCTGGAACGCCTGCAGGAGGAAGGGCGAGATACTGGAGAGAAGAGGGGTGGGGGAGGCAGAGAACGCGCTGGGGGGTGGGGGGAGCACCCACTGGGAGGATCCTCGCCCTCCCGAGCCGCGGCCGCCGCGGCGCTCCAGCAAAGCCTCCGGCAGTTAGCACGGGCAAAGGACTGACATCGGGGCCGGGCGTGCAACTGGGGGTCCCTCGAACCGGCTCCCCCTGCTGTCTCCACGTCCGGGGCCGTCGGGGCGATGGCGCAAGTCTGCCCGCCCCCCCAAGCGACAACAGCCACGGTGACAAAATGGCAGCCCGGCGCCCAGCAGTCGTGCCACAGGCGACCAGGACCCTGGCGGCCGTCCCTGCCCCCCCCCCCATAAAGCCTCGGCGCCCTTCGGGCTCGGCCTCGGGCGGCCTCGGCCGTTAAAAAAACAATAATAAATAAAACATCTTGAGCTCAAAATCAGCTTGGGAAGCCAAAAGGCCCGCCCGGGGGCCAGCCCGGCGCGCCCGCGGCCCGTCCTGCGCGCACAGGGCCGGGCCACCCGATCGCCTGCCAGCCGGCCCGCACCCCGCGCCACATGGAGCCGGGCGCCCGCATTCGGGGCCCCGCGCTCGGCGCCGGCCGCGCCATGGGGGAGGGGCGGGGCGGGCCGCGCGAGACCCGGGAAACATGGCTGCTCGTCCTATTTCGGCGTCGCGGCGTGGCCACCGGCCCTCGGATCAGAGTTGGGAGAGGCTCCGAAGGTGGGTGTGTGGGGACCCCGGGGAGAGCAAGGCGGGGAGGGGCGCAGGGGGCGTTCTCCGGGAGCTATTTGTCTTAAGAACGTTTAAAAAGACCCGTTTCTCCTCCCCCACCCCTTTTGTCCCTCATTAGCTAGCTTTCTCCCCCTCCTGCCCAAACGGGCAGAAAGTGCCCCCTCCACCCCCAGCCGCGCCCCACCCCGCCTCAAGGCAGGGGGCAGGCGTGTGGGCCGGGAGGCTCGGAGGCGAGGGGGCGAAGCGTGAGAAATCGCTCCCAGTTCGGCGCGGCGCGCTCCCCTCCCCCAGCACACACTCGGGGAAGTTTAAAGAGCCGGTTCGACCCGCTTTCGATCTCGCTCCCAGTTGGCCAGCAGCGGGGATGGGGTAGGCCGGGCGAACCGCGCCTCCACACCCTCCCGCCGCGACCCCGACCCCCTACTCGGCGCCCTTCCCCCTCCGCACGGGGGGCTTCCGGAAAGTACGCGGGAAGCCCGCGGCTCCGGCCCCCTCCCCCACCACCACACCCAGCCCCCCAATCCTCCGGCTCCGGGTCCAAGCTGGGATGAAACCGGCCAGAGAAAGGCAAACCGCCGGCAAATTGTTCGCGGAAACTCCTGTGTCCTCGGGCGGGCAACCCCTCCCCTCCCTCCGCCACCCCCTCCCCGCCCTGCGCGCCATAAGGCCCTGCACGTCTACTGTCCACAGCTGCGTTATGATGGGGGGGGGCACAAAAAGGATCTTGTTTTCAAAAGTCTCACTCAGGTTTGGGGGAGGAACTAGAGAAAAGAGGAAGCAAGGCCTGCCTCCGCCAGGGATTCGGGCTTTAACGGGCTCAAGCGGCGACAGGTCAGCGCACAGTGCTACCCAAACTCCCAACTCTGTGGAACCCCGGCCACCCGGGCGGGGGGGGGGGCCTCCTACGCCCGCGCTCCGCTTGTCCCGGGAGGGGCCGCGAGGGGAGTCGGCCAGGTCTCCGCCCCAGACCCCGGGTCTCCTGCGCTGAGCCGCCAACTCACAGAAAACACTGAAAGCGAGAGGGGAGGCAGAAATACAAACGGGTGTTCGAGTAACCCACCCTCACCTTTCCCCTCCTTAGGGGTGGGCTTTGGCCGGAGCCTCCTGGTTCCCATCCGTGTAAGTTTCCTCTGGCCGTACTCGCGCCTCTGCCCAATCAATAACGGCGACGGGAAGGCAAACTCCCATCCCGGAGCTGCGTGTCTGTTCTGCCCGCATAAATCTGGACCCAGCCAATACCCACCATGGGCACCAGCTCTGGGCAGCTCGCGTCCTGACAAAGTTTCCCGGGCCCATTTATTAACCCGTCGCCGAATGGCTGCCAAGGAGCCCACCCTAGAGACAGACAGGCCAGGGGTCGGTGCCGGGGGGCGCCACGGCTCAAAAGCTGGCATCTTAGGGAGGCTGGAAGGAGCAAGGGTGAGGGGGGGGACCTGGACTTAGCCTTTGGGTAACTTGCAGTAGCGATCGCGCGAGGTGGGGAGGCGCGGGGATTATCTGTGCCTTTGCACGTTCGAAAATCCCTACCCCCTTTTTCCAATTTATCTTCCCTTCAGAAGGAAAGGAAGAAACATCAGCATCTGGCCCGAAGGTGGGGTGGAAAGAGTGAGGGAGAAAGAGGAGGAGAGGAAAGGAGGCAGAGAAAGGGAGGGAGGGAGAGAAAGGGCGCGTTCACGAACACTACAAAGTTACAAATATGGCTCCCCCGTCTCTCGCCTCATCACTGCAAAGAAATGAAGACGCACTTTAAACTCGAGCCATTCCCAACTCCGCTGCAGCCCCCTCCCCACGCGCTCTCCCCAGGGGCCTCGGCCCACATTTATCAGAAACTAAACCGGACTCGCGAAGCCCAAAACTTATTGTGTGTGTGCGAGCGAGAGAGAGAGGGAGAGGGAGAGAGGGAGAAAGGGAGGGGGAAGGCGCGGGAGGGGGGCGGAAGGGGGGATTCATTTATAAAATATAAAACCCCCTTTTTTTGTTGTTAAATCCAGGAGGCAGCCCCTCTCCTCCTCCTCCCTCGTTAATCTTTCCCCCAGACGGAGTCACGCGAGCAGCGAGCTCAGAGGGTTATTCTGCCTCATTCTCTCCGACCCAAACGCGTGCGCCCGCTGGCCCCCGATGGGTGCACACTCGCACGCACACTCTCGCACCCACACTCGCACACGCGGGAGCACACGCACAGGTAGTCACACACCAAGGGCAGCGGCGGCGACAGCCAGAACATGATCGGATAGCATTGCAACCCCCCAACCTTGCAATTCATTTGCAGTCCGACCCCCAAACCCACCTCTCCCAGGCGCCCCCCCTCAAAAAAAGTGCCTCCCCCCAACGCACATACACACACAAAGTAGGAGAATGGACCGACAGAGATATTTTTGGCAAATGCTCACATCAGAGGGCGTCCTGTTCCGCAGCTCTAAATGAATCCGTTTGTCCATCTCCATCTCTCGCGCTCTCTCTCTGCAGAGGCTCCCGCGCCGGCGGAATTCAATCAATAAACCCCGAACCCACGGCCGCGCGTTTTAGGACTTTGAAGGCTCAACCAGCTCCGCTCGGTTCTCGAGCCCCCAGCACCCGCGGCGCACACTAACCTGATCACCGTGGAGGCGGGATCGGCGGCCCCGCGGCTGAGTGGCGGCGGCTTTAGCCAATCGCCGCCGAGGGTCTCCGGGCAACAACGAATGGTGGCGGAGGCGGGGGGGAAGGGACCAATGGGCGGGCTGCGCAGCCGGCCAGGGAGGCTCAGCCATTTGGTTGTGGTACCGGAGACGGACCCCTTTAGATTTCGGGGCGGCAGAGGAGCGCGGCGGCAGCTCGGTTGCTGAGTTAGGGGGTGGGCGGGATGGCGGGGGAAGGGAAGGTGACTGTGCCTGGAGGGCCAAGCCGCCTGGCCTCACCAGCCCGCAGCCGCCTCAGCGTTTGGCCGGGGGCGGGGCCGCAGGTGCGTTATATGAAAGGGAGGGGCGCGGCCGGAGGGGCCGGGGGTTGGGGTTCTCGCCGGGCGGAGGGTTTCGCTGGGTCGCCCTGGGCCTGCCCTCGCCCCACGACTGGGTTGTGGAAAGAGGCAGGCAGCGCGAGGCCTTAGGGCCGCAGACTGCCCGGCGTGCGGGCGGGCGGATGAAAGGCCTGGAAAGAGGGGGAGGGGTCAAGGGTGCAGTGGGGGAGGGGCTGGTCTTTTCTGGGTCCATTGGGCCGAGCTAGTGCAGGGTAGCTGCTGCCCCTATCTCCTCTGCGGGTTCCCACCCCTGGGCTGCAGCTCACAGCCCGCGTGTCTCTTCGCCTCCCGTCTCGTCGTAGTTCAGCCGTGGTCATCGTAGCCCTCAAATACTTAAGTAAATAAAAAGCAAGGTGCGTCCACCTTTGGGTGGCTTACCTCTCGGTCTCGACCCTCTCCATGGAGGGGCATTTCAGTTTGCTGTTTTACTAGCTTGGAAGGAGCGATCACCAAGAGGCATACAGGATCTTACTTAGTCAATAAATGATTGAAGAGCAGGGACTAAGAATTGATACTGAATATACTGAATATTAAAAAAAAAAAAAGCTGAAAAGGAAGGTGCTTGTAACTTATGGGTTTCTGGACCAAAAATAATTTATGGGCTTTATAGACCTGGTGAAAGAAAACGGCGCACAGTTTATTTTAATCGTCCACCTGAGTCATTTGGTTCAATTTGGGGGTTGCCAAAGAAGCTCTATTTGGAGCACTTTGTCCAAGTTGTACGGTTTGCTTGCTTTGGATTTTTTTTTTAATCACATTGGTTGTAAGAGGCCTTAAAGCCTTAATTCCCACTTGGTTACCAACTTCCGTGCTAGGACCTTGTGTACTAAGTTGGCTGCCTGTGTCTGTTAATAAATCATGGGGATTGTTGTCAACAAGGACAGATAAATCTCCACACAACTGTTTTTCCATTCTTTTATTTTTACACAGCTACACTCTTCCTCGTACACTCCAAGGTATTTTTTTTTTGATACATTGTGTTTATTTTTCAGGGGTGCAGGTTCAAGTGAGAGGTTCGCCAATGTGTATGTTGCAAATTTAAAATATTGTTGCATAACACCAATACAGTTTCATTCTTGAGCATATAAAATTTAGGAAGAAATAAAAACCGACAGAATGTAAATAAAAGTCACATGTAGAATGCTTACATTGGAGGAAGAAACAGTAACTGATATTGTAACCTGATGGATTGCAAATGTGAGATCCTGCAGCTAAGCATTTTACTCTGTAAATTCTTTCAGATGAAATATTAAGTAGGATTTGAAAAGTGATCATGTTTACTCTTTAGGTGGGAAATGCGAGATAAAAATGGAAAATCATTGTTTTATTTCATCTGGGTGATACAGTATAATTTACTTGACTTAGCTGACATGAGTCTTCCTGAGTTTTAATCTTATTAAAGTCAATTTGTGTAGCTGGAATTTATTCTTTTTAAAACTGTATAGACTTCATTATAAAACATTGGGACCCCAAATTACCTCTCTTTGCCAGAGTCAGTTGCTATTTCTGGATATGGTATATAAGGTTTTAAAACGGAGCTCTTCATCACAAACACATTAAGCCAATATGATGTATAGGAATGTATGTAACACAAGAGTCATGAAGTTTATGTCCTCTTTGGTGGTAAATGCTCATCTTCAATTTAAAATTTAACCACAACGAAATCCACACTGCTAGCAATGTGATAATATGGGACAGTGCCTTTCCAGAGAAGTAATCCCTTAGAAGCCAACCAATCAAATGCTAAGATGTCCCTCATCCAGCTCTGCCAAACGGAAGCAAATAGCTCACTTTATGGAACAAAGACTGGAGAGAGTAACTTGAAAGCCCAAACTCCCGTTAAAAAGAGTGTCCAGGAACAAGTTAGAATCAAAAAAGTCATGACTTGATTACTTGTCAAAATATTAAACTTGAGTTGTTTTAGATATAACAGCTTTTGTACTGGTTTTGGAAAACAGGCTTTACTGGGAGTTCCCGTCGTGGCACAGAGAGAATGAATCTGACTAGGTACCATGAGGTTGCAGGTTCCATCCCTGGCCTCAATCAGTGAGTTAAGGATCCAGCTGCCTTGAGTTGCGTTGTAGGTTGCAGACTCAGCTCAGATCTGATTTTGGTATGACTGTGGCTCCAATTAGACCCCTAGCTGGGGAAACTCCATATGCTTCGGGGAGAGCCCTACAAAGCAAAAAATAAAAAAAAAGGCTTCACCGGATGTCAATCATTACAGAAGTTGAAATATCCAAAAAGTATATAGCTAATTGAAAACTTACCATCTTTCCAACATACTTTGAAAGAAGATATTTTTCTCTCACGTTCACAAATTTGTAGTTTGTTTCTAAGAAAATTTTAGTGATTTAATTTTTTAAATTATTATTATCAAAAGGATATAGGAATATAGCTTAGCCAAAGCTGTGCTATGTGCCTCAGGCTACTTGACCAAGCATCAAAATAAACAACAACAATAAACACTGCCCTTAGATTTTTACAGAGTTGTTTCTTAAATCCATTTCATTGCATATTGTAGGAAATCAATGCCCTTGAATGGCTTTGAATATCAGAGATATAGTAAGAAAAGAAGTCCCATGTCAGGGAATCTTGGCTGAATTTTGATGTGGAATGGGAAGAAGATGAGTTCCTAACTCTTGAGTGATTCCACAATGGGAGTTAGGTTATAAAAGATGTAGAGTCTGTAACCTCCAGGATTGGATTTGATTCACACTGAGAAGAATAAATGAGATACAATTCAAAGCTTTGAGTCCCTAGGGAGAAAGATGGCATTCAAGTAAGGAAAGATACCTTCTTGCTTTCCAGAATATTTTCCTTCAAGAACCATTCCGAACAAACGAGTAGCCTAGCTTATGAGCTTATAGAAGTATGAGCAATGGGCGAACTTAGCCTCTGGATACATTTTGGAAAGTCCTGTTTTGTAAGTAATCCACATTGATGCTACTACGATTTAAATTCACTTGCCCTTGTTTGGTCTCTAAAGATGGAGACCCACTGGTTAGCATACTTTTATGAGTTGAGTTAATGTATTCACAGTTCAACTTTTGTTCTTCAGCTTGAATCACATACTTTGGAACCTGGCCATAGGACTTTTTTCACCTCCATCATGGTTCTGCTGCCTGTACCTCAAAAAACAATGATATGGAAAGACTCCAGCTTATTTATGTTCTCTTTTGTCTTTCTATATAAATAGCTTTTAGAAATGTAGATTATTCTTTCGAAATTCATGGTAACAAATGTGAAGCCTAATGCACTGAGATTTGAATAGCAAAGATATATTGAAGTCCAGGATCTAAAAGGTTAACTATTCTTAATTTTTTTGCTTAGTAATAAAGCATTGGATGATTTTATTTTTTATTACTGAATAATTACCTTATCAATGTGTTGGTCAGGGAGAAAAAGCACTATCAGATGAAAATAATCATTATAAATCATTAATTTTAAAATAGTAAAAATCAGAGAAGCAACTTAGTTTATTTTGAAACAAACAAACAAAAACAAACTATCATCCACACACCTGTTTGGAACTCACTAGAGATTCTGTGAGTCTGTTTCTTAAATGTATTAAAGGTAATTTGGGGGAAGCAATAAGAGGAAAGTTTGTTTACCATTCACCAGGAAGAAAACCATAGTGATAGGCTCTTTTTTTAGTACTAAAATATAGTTATAAAGGAAAAAAATAGAGGTTTTAAGGGCAAATAATGGAACGAGGAGCCATAGAACAAGACTGACTGAGGGCATCCTAGGTTGAAAAAAAGAAAAAGAGAAATGCAATTAATTTAGAACTACTAGTTAATTTTAATGTCTGGCATTTAAGTTTACCTCTATGAAGAAAAGAGTACTGAAGTCTATTAAGATGTAAGAGGTAGAGAACAGACTTTCTAAGAACTTTTAATATATTTACTGTCTGCAAATACTGTTTATAAGCTTACGCTTACAAAGTAAAATTGTCCAGATTACCTACTTTTTTGTGTGTGTTTTTGACTTTTTCTAGGGCCACATCCGCGGCATATAGAGGTTCCCAGGCTAGGGGTCTAATCGGAGCTGTAGCCGCCTGCCTACGACACAGCCACAGTAATGCCAGATCCGAGCTGCGTCTGCAACTTACACCACAGCTCACGGCAACACCAGATCCTTAACCCACTGAGCAAGGCCAGGAATCAAACCTGCCACCTCATGGTTCCTAGTTGGATTCGTTAACCACTGAGCCACGACGGGAACTCCCAGATTACCTACCTTTAATGGCAGTTACTATTTGTTCCTATAAGTAATTTTTAAAGTATATATGTTCTAGAGTTCTTAGAAATCAATTTAATACATTCTGAGAAATTAGTAATTTTAATATTAAATCCAGTGGAAATATTAGGCCCTCAAGGAAGTATACCTGTACCCTAAACTTTCTCTGAAAATTCTGAATCCTAGCAACTTGAATATAAAAATTATACATTCATTGCACTTGACCGAATGAGAGCCATGCGAGGACTCTTACCCGGCAGAGGAACACTGTTTTCTGGAATCATTTTGTATGCCTTCTTGTGTGGGAGAATTATATCACTTCTACATATATTTATTCAAGGACAACTTGAGTAAGGTTAACAAATAGTTTTCAACAGGCTGGACCAATTCATTATTGTCTGTGTTCACGTGGAGAGGCAGTGCTATAGATGAGGCAGAATAGCAGGTAAATAACAAGTATGTTGATCACGGTGTAGCACTTTTCATAATGTATTCATATACCCAGGAGAAGTCTGGGAGAGTAGCCACCAAAAAAAAATGTTTTTTTACAAAGGTTCTCTATGGGTGATGAGGTTATGGTGTTTTTTGTTTTTTTCTATATTTTCTAAGTTTTTTGGTTGACAATTTTTTGCAATAAAAAGTTACTTTAAAGGAAAAGATAGATATAGCAGGTTTGGGGGGTGTCTGTGCTGGTAGGAACTCTTAGTTGCAGACAATGGTAACTTTCCCTGACTGATACAAGCACCAGGCAATTTCTTTTAAGACTATCACTAAAGAAAAAGGTCCAGGAAAAGAGCAGGAAATGGGAAGCCAGACAGCCTGGAGCACCTAAGATGGTACTCCAGGTAGTCTTCAGAGGACCCCATCCCTTGGAAGTCATCTCTAGGCTGTAAACTGCACCCTTCCATTGCTGCAGATAATCTTTCCAGAGCTTTCACTTTTGTGTCACTCCCTCAAGGTTCAAAGCCCTTGGCAGGAACATTTGCAGATGTCCCAGCTGTTGGGAAAAGATTACCTGCCCCTTTAGCTCCTACAGTGGGGTATGTGACCCTGCCTCCCATCTATTTTAGAATTCTGCCCAAACAAAGAGTATTCTGATGCTAGGCGAACAAAAGCAAAATCGACTGAAGTGTTCTGGTTAACAGTACTGTGAAGGTTTCCTAATGATCCAAATTAGCCGTGTCTGAGCTCCTCTCCGGCTCTCAACTATTTACCAGGAAGAAACTTGCTGTGGTCTGAATGTTTGTGCACCTCCTCCCACAATTCTTTTGTTGAAACCCTAATCCTCAAGGTGTTGGTCTTAGGAGGTGGGGCCTCCTCTTACAGGAGGTGACTGGATCATGAACCCTCTCGACTGAGGTTCGTGGCCTTATTAAAGAGACCCCAGAGAGCTCCCTAGTCTTTCTGCCATGTGAGAACAGTGAGAAGTCTGCAAGCTCGAAGACAGCCTTCACCTGACCATGCTGGCACCTGATCTCCGACTTCCAGCATCCAGAACTGTGAGAAAGAAAGATTTCTTTTAAGTTATAAACTACCCTGTCTGTGGTATTTGTTACAGCAACCGAAACAGACTAAGACAAACTGCATTACCTATCTAGGTTCAACCTAAAACAGAACTGATGTGTGAAATCTTTAATTCCCTTTCACATGCTTCCTTCTCCACACCCTAAGCCAGAAGAAAAAAATGTATGATTATTGATGTCAATGAAATACTTAAAAAGCAGAGATGATAATAACTTTAAGACTTTGAGAAGAAGGATCACAAGTAGAGATAACTGATTTTAAATTACAAGGAATTTAATCCTAAGGACTATGCTAAAGATAGGACTAATCCACATGTCATATTTCATGAATAAATTCAGAGACCTCTGGATATCAAGTGATGTTACATCTTAAGTAATGATGTATTACTGCTACTGGGTTTCTATCTGTTGCTTTGAGCACATGGTCAAGCTCAAGTGCAGAACTAAGGTGAAAGGTATGAGATTTGTAGTAAAAATTTATTGGAACTAGTCAGCGGTCACAGGCTAAGTAAGGATTCACAAAAGGATGCAGTCACTTTAAAGACAATTCTGAAGAAAAAAATGCCGATGTGAAAGAAATGCAAAAATCAGAAACACATCAAAGAGCCCCATATTCCTGGGAACAAAAAGGAAGGCTGGAAAAGATCTGATTATAGAAAACATATTAGTCTTGGGGTAGTGTCCTTTTTCTTCCTGCCCCCCATCATCTCAGGTCACTTAGCTTAGATTGCTGTTCAGTTGGAAAAAAGCAAATGATACCCTTGCAAGGACTCTGAACAATGTTATCAGAATTCAGCTGTTTTCTAGTTTTATTTTTTGTAACTACTATAGCGTGGCTTAACTGTTACATGAATAGAAGCTCCTTATAGATGGCAGTAAGTCCTCTCCAGAGGTGGAGTGCTCAAGGTTCCATTCACTGATATACAAAATGCTCTTCATGATCAAGTGTTTTATTTATTAGAATTTAATTTTCTCAGACTATTTAATGCAAAATATGGTAGATAGCTAATTATTCAACAAAATCTATTTCCTCTTATTCTGGGACCCAAAGCTTGACTATGCTTCCCAGCTGCCCTTGGAGTTAGATTCGGCCATGTGACTGAGTTCTAGACAGTAGCGTGAGTAGAAGTCACAGGTTGAAATCTTGAATACATGCTGACTGAGATGGAAGTGACTGAGTGACCTTAGAAGTCATGAAGTTCATGAAGGTGGAACCCCTGTCTGCCTGGGTCGGTATGCAGAGCTGTTCTACAAAGCTATTCATTTGCTCATCACAAGATAGAGTGTGACCAAGATAGAAACTTCTATGGTACTGTACACTTACATGTTTGCGTTTGTTACTGCAGCCTGTGCTAACCGATACACTAATAAAAATTTTTTCAGGCTTAGTTTTCGATTCACTTATGATTTTGTAGATCAGCTGTAAATTTTAAATACTTATGATTGTATTATCAATATATCTTTGACCTACAGGTTCTGAGAAGCACCAAAAAACAGAGATAAAAGGGTTATACTGTTGACTCTTGAACAACATGGGTTTGATCTGTGTGGGTTCACTTATATGTGTATTTTTAAAAAAATACAGTAGAACACATGCTAAGGTTGGTTGAATCCATAGATGTAGACCTAAAATTACAGAGGGCTGACTATGAGACTTGAGCATCTGCAAATTTTGGTATCCTTCAGGGGTCCTAGAACAAATGTCCCATGGATACCAAGGGATGACTTATTAAGTAGCAAGTACTTAATGAAGAAAAGAGTGTTGTAAGGGAGTCTATGTAAATTACATGCAAATGTATCTTTTTCCCTCAAATTTAGTGCTTGGCTCATTGTAGTTATAAAATAAATATCTGTTTTCTCATCAAGAAATGAACCTCCTTCCCAAGCTCCAGACTGACATTTCAGTTTCCTGAGGGGCATTGTTAAATAGTTTTCCTGCAGAAACATCTGCAGAATATTTCCAAAACTAAAATGATCTTCCCCATCAACCTCTGCCTACTTTGTCTCTACCAAAATACCATCATGCCCCTCACTCTGCTCTTTTTATTAAAGGTACCCTTGGAATTGCCCTCTGTTGATTCACATAACCAAATGATTGCTTCATCTTCTGAATTTTATTTCCCAAATATCTTTCCTCCTTTCAGTCTACTTTCTCTACTCTCTCTACCTAAAAGTACCTAACCAGCTCTAATTGACCCTATGTAACCATAGCACCCACGCTCCTAGTTTTTGACCAATAACATTTCCAAAAGTGTTTTAAGGACCAACATATGATTGCCAGATAAAGGCATTTTTTTTCTATGGCTGACTTACATTCATATTATATGTGAATGCTGTAATGAACATTGGCATTTATCATATGTTTTTCTATAGACTACTTTTAAAAAGTAAGGTAGGAAAGGCTCATTTAAGAATATAGGAAAGTTGGAGTTCCCTTCGTGGCTCAGTGGTTAATGAATCCGACTAAGAACCATGAGGTTGCAGGTTCGATCCCTGACCTTGCTCAGTGGGTTAAGGATCCGGCGTTGTCGTGAGCTGTGGTGAAGGTTGCAGACGCGGCTCGGATCCCGCGTTGCTGTGGCTGTGGTGAAGGCCGGCAGCTACAGCTCCTGTTAGACCCCTAGCCTGGGAATCTCCATATGCCGCGGATGCGGCTCTACATAAAGGCAAAAAGAATAAATAAATAAATAAATAAATAAATAAAACTCAAAAGAAAAAAAAAAAAAGAATATAGGAAAGTCTTTTACCTTAATAGAATTTTATGCAAACCATGACATTCTCCAAGATTTTCTACTCAAGTAGCACTGGCCCAGAGGTCCTGATATCCTCCCACAGCCCGGTTAATACTTCTGAGCTCCAGTAACAGTGTTCCTTCCATCAACAGTAGCCTCTCTGCTTGCAGGTGGCCGACACCCCACAACCTGGCATTTAAACTGCCAACAACTACTTTCCCATTGTTCTCTAATTTCCAGGCAAACTGGACCATCTGCTATTCCCTTTTCTATCTCTGATGTGATTCTCCCAGCTTATACACCCTTTCCTTTTTATCCCCACTAGACAAAAGTCTACTCAAAATTTAAAATCAAATTTGATGGCAGTGCAACATGAAACTTTTTATAATACACCAAAAAAAATTTCCTCTTTGAAAGTTCCTAACATTATAAAGTCTATTAAGGGGCCACTTATTTTCAGGTACTATGTTTACACCTCCCACAGTAAATCCTTGAAGGTAAGAATGTTTGGCCCATTTTTTTTACTCCTGCATTACATATTTTTAATAAACGATTTGATTGAGCAGTGGGCATTCCACTTTAAAAAGTCCCTTTGGAGCATTTAAATAACTTTGATCTTCACTGCCACATAAATAGCAATAGGGTATTGGAGAAATAGAGTTTGGTAAGTAAGTTCTTTATTCTTTCCAACGCGAGGAAAACAAAAATAAATTCTTGTTTCTATGACCATAACACAGAAGCTTTTCTACAATAAAAATTTTATTTTAAACTCCTCAGGAATTGCCTTGTCATTTATTTTAGGCACCTGCCCAGGGACTGAATCGTCTTAAAAAACAATTTGTAGGAGAGATGGGAATCACAGAGCTCTCTAACTCTAATCTAATTTTGTGTCCATGCCAGTTTTAGTGAAGGTACACAATATTTATTCCTTTGGGTTTTACATTCATCAAAAAGCAAGAAAGAATGAGATAACAAAGATCAAAGACCTGACACCATAAAATTTCTAGAAAAAAACATAGGGGGTAAACTTGACACTGGTCTTGTCAGTGATTTTTTGTATTTGATACCAAAAGCAAAGGCAACAAAATAAAAAATAAGCAGGTGATACTACATCAAATTTCAAAGATTCTGCACAGCAAAGGAAACTATTGGCAAAGTGAAAAGCAGTCTATAGAATGGGATAAAATATCTGCAAATAATGTATCTAATAAGGGGTTAATATTAAAAATATATTAACAACTCCATAACAACAATCAACAAAAAGAACCCAGTTAAAAAATGGATAGGAATTCCCATCATGGCTGAGTGGAAACAAATCTGACTAGTATCCATGAGGACGCAGATTCGAGCAGTTCTCGATCAGTGGGTCAAGGATCTGGCATTGCTGTGAGCTGTGGTGTAGGTCATAGACACGGCTCGGATCTGGAGTTGCCGTTGGCTGTATGTAAGCCAGCAGGTACAGCTCTGATTCGACCCCTAGGCTGGGAACCTCCATGTGCCACGGGTGCAGCCCTAAAAAGACAAAACATTAAAATAAATAAATAAAATTAAAAATGGATAGAGGAACTGAACAGACCTTTTTTTTTTTTCTTCCAAAAGAAGGCATACGAATGTCCAACAAGTACATGGAAAGGTACTCAGCATCACTAATCATGAGGGAAATGCAAATCAAAATGTCAGTGAGCTATCATCTTACATCTGTTAGAATGTCTTTTATCAGAAAGCCAAGCGATAACAAGTATTGGCAAGGACTTGGAGAAAAAAGAACTCTCGTGCACTGCAGGTATGGATGTACACTGGTGCACCCACTATGGAAAACATGATGGAGCTTCCTCAGAAGATTGAAAATAGAACTATTATATGATCCAGCAGATCCACTTCTGGGAATATAATTGAGGAAAACAAAAAAAATCTCTATCTCAAAAAGATATCTGCACCCTGCCTCAAGCTCATTGCAGCATTATTTACAATAACCAAGATATGGAAACAGCTTAAGTATGCATTGATGGATGAATGAATAAAGAAAATGTGAGATCTATAAAAAAAGGAAATTCTGCCATTTGCAACAACATGGATTGATTTTGAGGGCATTATCCTAAGTGAAAGAAGTCAGAGAAAGACAAATACTGTATGATCTCAAATATGGAATCTTAAAAAACTGAATTCATAGGCACAGAGAACAGACTGGTGTTGCCATAGATGCAAAGAATGGGTAAAGGTAGTTAAGAGGTATAAACTTTTAGTTCCCATTCAATTATAGCTCGGCTATAATGAACATGACTATCCATGAGGATGTGGGTTCAATCCCTGGCCTCGCTCAGTGGGTTAAGTATTCCATATTGCTGTGAGCTCTGGTATAGGCCGCAGACACAGCTTGGATCTTGCATTGCTGTGGCTACGGCGTAGGCTGGCAGCTGCAACTCCAATTCAACCCCTAGGCCAGGAACTAGCATGTGCCACAGAGTGGCCCTAAAAAAGCAACCCCAAAAAAAGTATAAACTTCCACTTATAGTGGAAATCAGTTCTGGGGATGTAATGTATAGCATTGTGACTAAAGCTCATAATTGCGTGTTTGAAAATTGCCAAGAGAGTAGGTCTTGAAAGTTATTACAAGAAAAAACAACTATATGTAGTGATGGATGTTAACTTAATGTGGTAATCATTTTGCTATATTTATATATAATCATCATGTTCTACACCTAAAATGAAGGAAATCTGTGTACTTGTACTTCTATGTTCTGTCTTTGACTTAAGAAATCTAGCTTTTTGTCTGTCATGCTCTAAAATATGAAAATCAATACGTAAATGTTTTAGTTTCACTCCAATTATATGATTAGAAAATTTAGTAGATATTAGAATGAGTATATTTTAGTAAGCTATTAATTGTTTTATGGGAGGTGTTTTTATATATGTATTATAGACAGAAATCTATAAAAATATAGAATAGCGTGAGTCTAGATTCAAAGATAGTCATAGAAGATATTTAAAGGAAACACAGAAGGAAAAAATATTGAAAAAGAACAAAGTATGAGAGATATTTGGGTCATAGGCAAAAGGTTTAGCATACATTTAATTTGAATTCCAAAAGCAGAGTAGAGAGAGACAGGGCATTTGTGATATTTGAAGATTGATGGCTGAGAATTTTCCTAATCTAATGAATAATAAAGCTCACACATTTAAAAAGCTTCGCAAACACCAAGCCTGACTGAAAAAAAAAATACTTAAGGACACAAGAGCCAAACTTCTGAAAAGTTAAAATAAAAAGGAAATCTTTAAAGTGTCCAGAAAAAAACTCACAATATCTCCTGGGAAAACTATTATAAAAATAACAGTTGATATCTTTAAAAAAATCTTTGGATACTGAAAGGCAATGTAAAAAAATGTTCTCAGATAAATAAGAGCTGCGAAATTGTATTTCTCTCAGGCTTACATGATAAAAGAAATCTTAAAGGAATTTATTCAAATTAAAGGGAAAGGATCCTACATCATCATACTAAGTAAATATAAAATAATATTGAGGGAGTTCCCTTTGTGGCTCAGTGGTTAATGAATCTCATGGAACCATGAGATTGCGGGTTCGATCCCTGGCCTTGCTCAGTGGGTTAAGGATCCGGCGTTGCCGTGAGCTGTGGTGTAGGTTGTAGACGCGGCTCGGATCCCGCGTTGCTGTGGCTGTGGCGAAGGCCGGTGGCTACAGCTCCTGTTAGACCCCTAGCCTGGGAACCTCCATATGCTGCAGGTGCAGCTCTAGATAAAGGCAAAAGACAAAAAGAAAAATATTGAAAATTAACACTAAAAATTTTTTTAGGTTTATAAATAGGGAAGAAAATACATAAAGTTAACAAAAATGTGGTGAGGGGCTAAATGGAGATAAACTGCTGTAAGATTCTTGCATTATTTGTCACAATGATAGGTATAGTAATACATTAGAATACATTTTGTAAATTCTAGGACTAGTGGCTAAAAGACTGACAGTAAGAGAAAACAAAAATGATAAAATGGTGTATTAAAATATCTGATTAATAAAAAGGAATGAAGGGAGGAGGAAAAGGACTAATGGGGGAGATAGAAAACAAATAGCAAGAGAGTAGACTTAACCCTAACTTATTTCATAATTAAAGTAAGTGTAAGAGTAAAGGAACAAAATAGCCAAAAAAAAAAAAAAACATAGATTGGTAGAAGATTATATGCTGCTTACACAAGACATGCCAAACTACACCAAAGTATGAAAATACAAATAAGTTTTGTCTGAAAGGATAAGTGATATATGTCATTTAAACAACTAACCAAAGAAAGCAAGTATTATATAAATTTATTTCAAATTCTTTCAGTAAATAGAGAATAAGAATTTTTCCTAATGCATTTATGAGTTCAGCATTACCTGGATATAAAACTTTACAAAGATGTTACAAAAAAAGTTCATCAATATCTTGAACATAGGTATTTACTCCTAAGCAAAATTTAGCAAATGAAATCTATTTCAGGGTAGCAAGGGCAGTTTAACATGAGAAAAATCAAACAAAAATTTTGCCACAATAATAAGATGTAGGTCGGAGTTCCCCTCGTGGCTCAGTGGTTAACGAATCTGACTAGGAACCATGAGGTTGCGGGTTCGATCCTTGGCCTTGCTCAGTGGGTTAAGGATCCGGCGTTGCCGTGAGCTGTGGTGTGGGTTGCAGGGCTCAGATCCTGTGTTGCTGTGGCTGTGGTGAAGGCCAGCGGCTACAGCTCCTGTTAGACCCCTAGCCTGGGAACCTCCATATGCCACAGGTGCGGCCCTAGATAAGGCAAAAAGACCAAAAATAAATAAATAAATAAAGCAGATATAGGTGAAAACCCATATAGCTCTCAGGAGATTCCAAAAAAGCATTCATAAAAGTGTGAATTTATGACTAAAACTTCATAAACTGACATGTCAGGGAACTTCTTCAGTCTGATAAGGGGCATCTAAGAAAATCCCACAACTAACACCGTATGGTTACGGTAAGTGTTGTAAAACATTGCCTTAAATTCAGGAAAAGATAAGGATTTTCACTATTGGCATTTCTGTTTGACATTATATTGGAAGTCCTTGACAATGCGATAAAACAAGAGAAAGAAATAGGTATAAAGACTGAAAAAGTTTGAAGTAAAACTGTCTTTACTACAGACAATATGATTGGTTTTTTTGTTTGTTTATTTGTTTGTTTTTGTTTTGCTTTTTAGGGCTGCACCCACACCATATGGAGGTTCCCAGGCTAGGGGTTGAATTGGAGCTACAGCTGCCGGCCTACACCACACCCACAGGAACGCAGGATCCGAGCCATGTCTGTGACCTACACCACAGCTCACAGCAATGCTGGATAGTTAACCCACTGACAAAGGCCAGGGATCAAACCCTCAACCTCATGGTTCCTAGTCGGATTCGTTAACTGCTGTGACACTACAGGAACTCCAAGACAATATGATTATTTACATGGAAAATTTCAAATTTATGAAAAAAATATCAAAACTGAAGAGTGTATTTAAGAATATTGCGTGAGGAGTTCTCTTTGTGGTGCAGCAGAAACGAATCCGACTAGGAACCATGAGGTTGCGGGTCTGATCCCTGGCCTCGCTCAGTGGATTAAGGATCTGGCATCGCTGTGAGTTGTGGTGTAGGTCCAGACACGGCTCTGATCTTGCGATGCTGTGGCTGTGGCATAGGCCGGCAGTTACAGCTCGGATTCAACCCCTAGCCTGTGAACCTCCATATGCCCTGGGTGTGGCCTTACAAAGCAACAAACAAACAAACAAACAGAATATTGCATGAGTCTTCCTGGTTGTAGGTTTTTCTCTTTCATTTCTTTAAATATATTGTGCCACTCCCTTCTGGGACCTGCAGAATTTCTGTTGAAAAAAATCAGCTGATAGCCTTATTGGAGTTCCCTGGTATGTTGCTTGTTTTGTCTTGTTGATTTTAATATGCTCTCTTTCTATTTAATTTTTTATTTTGATTACAATGTGTCATGGTGCATTCCTCTGTGAGTTAATCCTGTGTGAGACTCTATGCTTCCCTGACTTAGTTAACTGTTTCCTTCCTCAGGTTAATGAAGTTGGCAGCTATTAACTCTTCAAATATTTTTCTCAGGCCCTTTCTTTCTCTCCTCTCCTTCTGGTAACTATAATGCAAATAACAATGTGCTTGATGTTGTCACAGAGGTCTCTTAAACTGTCCTCATTTCTCTTCATTGTTTTTTTTTCTTTTGTTCTGTTCAGTGGCAGTGATTTCTACTATTTTGTCTTCCAGCTCACTGATCTGCTTTTCTGCCTCATTTAGTCTACTATTGATTCCTTCTAGTGTATTTTTCAATTATTATAGTCTTTAATTTTCCCTGGTTGTTTTTTAAAAATTTTTTATTATAGCTGATTTACAATGTTCTGTCCATATCTGCTGTACAGCAAAGTGACCCAGTCATACATATACATATATTCTTTTTCTCATATTATCTTCCATCATGCTCTATCACAAGTGATTGGATTTAGTTTCCTACATACCTTTTTTTATATTTTCCATTTCTTCATTAAACCTTCTAATTTTTCACTCTATGAATCCATTCTTCTCCTAGTTCTTGATTATCTTTATGATCATTACTCTGAACCCCTTTTGGGTAGATTGCCTATCTCCATGTCACTTAGTTCTTCTTCTGGGGTTTTAGTCTTTCTTCATCTGAAACATATTCTCCGTTGACTCAGTTTTTCTAAATTGCTGTTTTTTCCTGTATGTGGTGGGTTGGTTATGTTTCTTGACCTTGGCGAAGTGGCCTCTGTAGGAATTTCCTATGCCTCCCAGCACTGCAGTCCCCTTTAATCACCCAACAGCCAGGGACCAGCTGGTCTCAGAGTAGTGTCTGGCCTGTGTCAGTGGATTCAGTCTGCAGGTTGTGGGACCATAGTAATTTTGCTTCTGGTGTCTGCCCCCTGGTGGGTTAGGCTAGTCTACAGGCTTGTACCAGTTTCCTGGTAGGAGGGGCTGATTCCCTGGTTAATGGAGCTGGGTCTTGAGCCTCTAGTGGGCAGACCATGTGCAGGTATGGTTAACCCACCTGCCAGGCTGGTGATCAAACCCACTTTTCCACAGCAACCCAAGATGCTGCAGTTGAATTCTTAACCCACTGCACCATGGCAGGAACTCCTGGCTCCATCTTGATATCTTTAGTTGTAGAGGATCTTTTCTGGTAGGCCTCAGTCTTTTCCAACAATCTGTTCTGCAGATTGTTGTGATTTTGGTATGCCTGTGAGAGGAGGTGAGATGAGAGTCCTTCTACTCCACCATCTTGGTCACTCTCACCTCCAGTGTTTTTTTTTTTTGTTTGTTTGTTTTAATGAAATTCTTTTGCCTTGTGTTGTGTAGGTCCATGGTCCTGAGCAGGTCAATCTGGGCACTACTCAGGGTATCACAAGGTTCAAATGAAGTTATAAGCCAGCTGGACTCTTATCGAGGCTGTGGAGGAGACCCTTTTCAGGCTCATTCGTGTGTTGCCAGAATTAAGGTCCTTTCAGGTCTAAGATAGAGATCCTTGTTTCCTTGCTGGCCATCACCCAGAAACTGTTGTTTGCTCTTAGAAGCTGCCCACATTCCTTTTCTTGTGGCCTTTTCCATATTCAATCAAGCAAAAGCATAGCCAGGGCTTCCTATGCTTAGACTCCTTCTCACTTCCTCTTCAGCCTACAACCATGAATACTGTACCCAGCAAAGTTCTCATTCAGATTTTATGGAGAAATAACAAGCTTTACAGACAAAGAAAAGCTAACAGGATTCAGCACCACCAAACCAGCTTTACAATAAATATTAAAGGGCCTTCTCTAGGTGAAAAAGAAATGGTCACAACTAGAAGCAATAATATTATGAAAGGAAAAACTTCAATGGTAAAAGCATACATGAAGTAAAGGTAGGAAATCAGCCACACACAAAGCTAGCAGAGACATTAAAAGACAAAAGTAATAAAAATCATCTATGTCCACAATAATCAGTTTAGGGATACACAAAGCAATTAGATGTAATGTATGATATCAAAAACAGTTATCATGGGGGAGGAGATGCAGGATATTTAAAATACATTTGAAATTAAGAGGTCAGCAACTTAAAACAACCATGTATATATGTATATATACACTGCTATACAGAAAGCTCATAGTAACTAGAAACAAACAAATCTATAAAAGACAGGCACACAGAAAAGAAAAAGGAATCCAAACATAACATTAAAAATAGTCATCAGGAGTTCCCGTCGTGGCTCAGAGGAAACGAATCCGACTAGGAACCATGACGTTCTATGAGGAACTATTACAAGAGATAAAGAAGGACACTACATAATGATCAAAATAAGAATATATAATAATTGTAAATATATATGCACCCAGTGTAGGAACACTTCAATATATAAGGCTAATTAACAGTCATAAAAGGAGAAATTGACAGAAGCAAAATAATAGTTGGGGACATTAACACCCCACTTACACCATCCAGACAGAAAATCAATAAGGAAACACAGGCCTTAAATGACATATTAGCCCAGATTGACTTAACTGATATTTTCAGAGCGTTCCATCTGAGAGCAGAAGAATACAAATTCTTTTAAAGTGCACATGGAACATTCTAGAGGATAGATCACATGATGAGCCACAAAACAAACCTTGGCAAATTTAAGAAAACTGAAATCATATCAAGCATCTTTTCTGCACAAAATGCTATGAGGCTAGAAATGAACTACAAGGGAAAAAAACTGCAAAAAACACAAATACATGGAGACTAAACAGCATGATACTAAACAACCAATGGATCACTGAAGAAATAAAACAGGTAGTCAAAAAATACCTAGAGAGATATGAAAATGAAAACATGACAATCCAAAAAAAGGGGATGTGGTGAAAGCAATTCTAAGAGAAAATTTATATAGCAATACAAGCCTAACTCAGGAAACAAGAAAATTTTCAAATAAACAACCTAATGTTAAGCCTAAAGCAACTAAACAAAGAAGAACACACAAAACCCATAGTTAGTAGAAAGAAAAAAATCATAATGATCAGAGCAGAAATAAATGAAAAAGAGACTTAAAGACAATAGAAAAGATCAATAAAATTAAAAGCTGGTTTTTTGAAAAGATAAACAAAAACAAAATTGATAAACCTTTAACCAGGCTCATCAAGAAAAAAAAGAGGGAGAGGGCACAAACCAATAAAATCAGAAATGAAGAAGTTATAAGCGACACCACAGAAATACAATGGATCATGAGACTACTACGAGCAACTATATGCCAGTCAAAGAGACAACCTAGAAGACATGGACAAATTCTTAGAAAGGTACAACCTCCCAAGACAGATGCAAGAAGAAATAGAAAATATGAATAGACCAATTATCAGTGCTGAAATTGAATCAGTAAACCAAAAACTCCTCACAAACAAAATGCCAGGACCATGTGGCTTCACAGGCGAATTCTACCATTTCACAGGATCTGGCATTGCTGTGACTGTGGTGTAGGCCAGTGGCTAGAGTCTGATTTGACCCCTAGCCTGGGAACGTCCATATGCTGTGGGCATGGCCCTGAAAAGACAAAAATAATAATACTTTAAAAAAGAATAAAAACCATATGATCATTTCAGTACATGCAGAAAAAGCTTTTGATAAAATTCAACATCCATTTATGATAAAAAAAAAAACCTCTTTAGGAAGTGAGCACAGAGTGTACATACCTCAACATAATAAAGTCCATAGATGACAAGCCTACAGATAGCATCACACTCAGTGGTGAAAAGCTGAAAACATTTCCTCTAAGATCAAGAACAAGACAAGGGTGCCCACTCTCACCACTTTTATTCAACATAGTTTTGGAAGTCCTAGCCACAACAAATCAGAGAAGAGAAACAAATAAAAAGAACCCAAATTCAAAAGAAGAAGTAAAATTGTCACTGCTTGCAGATGACATGTTTCTATACACAGAAAAGTCCCAAGAGGCTCAGAAAACTGCTAGAGCTCATCAATGAATTCAATAAACTTGCTGCATACAAAAATAATATATAGAAATCTCTTACATTTCTATATGCTAACAAAGAAATATCAGAAAGAAAACTTAAGGAAGCAATCTCATTTACTATCACATCAAAAAGAATAAATTACCTAGGAATAAACCTACCTAAGGAGGCCAAAAACCTGTACTCCAAAACCATAAGACACAGATGGAAGAAACTGAAGATGTTACAAACAGATGGAAAGATACACAGTGTTCTTGGATTGAAAGGATTAATATTGTTAAAATGACCATACTACCCAAGGCAATCTACAGATTCAGTGCAATAACCAATGGAATTTTCCACACAACTAGAACAAAATATTTTAAAATTTGGGTGGAAGCACAAAGAGCCTTCAAAAGCCATAACAATCATGAGAAAGAAGAATGGAGCTGGAGGAATCATGCTCTTTGACTTCAGGTTATACCACAAAGCTACATCAATCAAAACAGTATGATATTGGCACAGAGATATGCAGATCAATGGAACAGGGTAGAAAGCCCAGAAATCAACCCATACACTTATTGTCACTTCATCTACAGCAATGGAAGCAGGAATATACAATAGAGAAAAGATAGTCTCTTAAAAATGGGAAAACTGGAGAGCTACATGCAAAAGAATGATATTAGAACATTCTCTAATATCACATACAAAATAAACTCAAAATGGATTAAAAACCTAAATATAAGACTGGGTACTATAAAACTCCTAGAGGAAAATGCAGGTATAGCATGCTTTGACATAAATTTCAGCAGCATTTTGTTTTGGTGGGGGGGAGGGATTTGTCTTCTAGAGTAATGGAAATTAAAAACAAAAATAAACAAATGGGACCTAATTAAACTTAAAAGCTTTTGCAGGAGTTCCTGTTGTGGCACAGCAGAACAAATCCGACTAGGAACCATGAGGTTGAGGGTTCGATCCCTGGACTCACTCAGTGGGTTAAGGATCCGGCACTGCTGTAAGCTGTGGTGTAGGATGTGGACGTGGCTCAGATCTGGCATTGCTGTGACTGTGGTGTAGGCTGGCAGCTGCAGCTCCAAATTGACCCCTAGCCTGGGAACCTCCATATGCTAAGGGTACAGCCCTAAAAAGCAAAACAAACAAACAAACAAACTTTTGCACATCAAAGAACACGCTAAACAAAATGAAAAGACAACCTACAGATTGGGAGAAAATATTTGCAAATGATGTGATTGAGAGGGGATTAACCTTCAAAATCTACAAACAGCTCATAGAGTTTAATGTCAAAAAACCAAACAACCTAATAAAAAATGGACAGAAGATCTAAAAAGGCATTTCTCCAAAGACCTACAGATGGCCAAAAGGCACATGAAAAGATGTTCAGCATCACTAATTATTAGAGAAATGCAAATCAAAACTACAATGTGGTGTCATCTCAACCAGTCAGAATGGCCATCATCAAAATGTCTACAATACTGGAGAGGGTGTGAAGAAAAAGGAACTTTCCTACAGTACTGGTGGGAATGTAAACTGGTAGAGCCGACATGGAAGCAACCTAAATGTTCGTTGGCAGATGAAAAGATAAAGAAGATGTGGTATATTTATACAATGGAATAGTACTCAGCCATAAAAAAGAATGAAATAATGTCATTTGCACCAATATGGATAGACCTTGAGATTATCATACTAAGTGAAGTAAGTCAGAGAAAGGCAAATATGTGATATCACTTATGTGTGGAATCTAAAAAAAAGATACAAATAAACTTATTTACAAAATAGAAATGGACTCATAGAAAATAAACATATAGTTACCCAGGGGATAATGGGAGTGGGGAAGAGATAAAAATTAGGTGTTTGGCATTAACATATACACACTACTATATATAAAATAAGCAACCAGTGCCTACTGTATAGCACAGAGAATTGTATTTAATATATTGTAATAACCTACAATTGAAAAGAATCTAAAAAAAGTGTAACTGAATCACTTTTCTGTATACTTGAAACTGACAGCGTTGTAAGTTAACTATACTTCAATTAAAAAAAGAAAATGATACAAGATTAATATATAAGAATCAACTGTATTTGTATACGCTACCGAAACAATTAAAATGAATTTAAAAAATATCACTTACAATAGCATTCAAAATATTTAGGAATAAATTTGATAAAAGATCTGCACATTTATCCCACAAATTATAAATCATCCTGAGAAAATTTAACAAAGTTGCAAATGAATCATGATATATAATGTTAATGGAATAGATAATTGATATTATTAAGGTGGCAGTTTTCCCCAGTTTGACCTTATCAGTTCAACATAATCTTTATCTAACTTACAAGCAGCATTTTCTGTAGCTAATCAAAAAGCTGATTCTAAAATGTATACGGAAATCCGGAGTTCCCGTCGTGGCGCAGCGGTTAACGAATCCGACTAGGAACCATGAGGTTGCGGGTTCGATCCCTGGCCTTGCTCAGTGGGTTAACGATCCGGCGTTGCCGTGAGCTGTGGTGTAGGTCGCAGACGCGGCTCGGATCCTGCGTTGCTGTGGCTCTGGCGTAGGCCGGCAGCTACAGCTCCTGTTAGACCCCTAGC
>PVHT021183528.1:12593488-12663478 GCA_004024745.2 Catagonus wagneri | reverse complement strand
AAAATATCTGAGATCATTCAAAGGAAATGAAGGCCTTTTTCAACAAAAAGTATTGGTACAGCTAGTACAATTGGTACAAGTAGTACAAGTGTTGATATTTGTATGCAAATAAGTAATCGTGGCCTTTGTCTCAGAGTGTATGCAAAAAAATTAATCTGAGATGGATCAGAGGCCTAAGCATAAGATGTAAACTTTTAAAGCTTTTCAAAGAAAATACAGGGGAATATTTTCATGGATTTGAGGTATGAAAATATTTCAGATGGCACACAAAAAAATCCTAGCCATAAAATTTAAAACTCATAAATTGTACTTCATAAAAAGTAAAAATTTCTCATCATCAACACCATTAAGAAAATAAAAAGTCATGCCAAAGAGTGAATGAATACTTCTCAATACATATATTCAAAAAGGATTTGAGGAGTTCCTGTTGTGGTGCAGCAGAAACAACTTTAACCAATATCCGTGAGGTTGCAGGTTCATTCCTTGGCCTCACTCGGTGGGTCAAGGATCAAGCATTGCTGTGAGCTGTAGTGTAAGTTGCAGATGCAGCTTGGGTCCCACGTTGCTGTGGCTGTGTCTGTTGTGCAGATTGGCAGCTGCAGCTCTTATTTGAACCCTAGCCTGGGAACTTCCATATGCCATGGGTGCAGCCCTAAAAAAAAGAGGACTTGGATCTAGACTACATGGGCAAACCCTACAAATCAGTAAGGCAAAGCGAAACCACTTTATAAGGGGGCAAAAACTATCAAGCAGATAGTTGAGAAAGGAAGGTGTACAGATGGCTGATAAGCGCATAAAAGAAGCTCTGTCTCACTAGTGAGACATGCAAATTCAAAACATAATGAGATACCATGTCATACCCTTGAGAGTAACTAATATTTAAAGGAATGGTAATATACATCCTTTCTGAACCTTTCCTTTCCTTCTTTCCTTACATTCCCTTTCCAAATGGTTCGGTCCTGAGGCCATTATGTGGAGCAAAACAAGGCAAGTGCTACGCAATGGAGATGCGTGGAGAGGGAGAGCCACAGTGGGTTAGAATGGTGCTATAGTGAGGTGAGGAGGACAGCCATGTTCAGGGACAGTCCAACATGGCATATTAGAGCATAAGCAGGGTAACGCTGGTGCTTACACAGAGGGAGGCCAAGTGTTAGAGGTCAGAGGATGAACAGGAATCGCAGAGAGTCCACATGGCAGACAGCCCAACATGGGGATTAAGAGCCTGAGCCAAGTGAGAAGGGTGACCATGTGAGCTTGGCCTGGCATGTACAGTCAGAGCCTAAGTGGACTAAGGAGGTCATCCACTTGAGTGGGAGGCCCAAAGCCTGATCCCAAGCAGGGAGAGGAAGGTGTTCTGGTAAAGGAGTGATCAGGAGTGGAGTATCAGAGAGTAAGCATAGTGAGAAGGGTGGCCACCTTGGGGAGGGGATGGCGGTGGACGTGAGACATAGGATACATTCAACTTATTGATAAAATAAGTAAATATAATAAGGATGTAGAACACAGGTCAGAGCAAGGAGTTACAATTATGTAAAGAGGGCAAGATAACATGAACCCTGTGAAATGGATTGGAATTGGAAGTATTGGTGTAGACTCATGGCTTTCAATACACGTAGATAAGTATGGAAATAAACATAGATGTAAATTATGAGTTTGGGGAGTTCCCTAGTGGCTCAGCAGGTTAAGGACCTGGCATTGTTACTGCTGTGGCTTGGGTTGCTGCTGTGACGTGGGTTCAATCACTGTTCCAGGAACCTCTGCATGCTGGATGTAGAAACAAAAAAAATTTATGTGTTTGATGTGTGTGTTTGCATTTCTATCCATCCAAATATACCTCAGTTCTCTCCTAAGAAAGGAACTGGGATCAGTAATTTGCTAATGACAATGAACATACTCTGTGCCTAAATCTTGGTTTCTAAATACCATTATCCATTAAAAGAAACTAAAGCTCTTTGGAGAAATGGCTGATTCTAAGGCTGGGCAAGAAAAGGTCAGGGTGATCTTGGATGTTCTTGTTCCAGAAAGCAAAGATTTATTCCAAGAATGATAGGGACGTATCAGAAGGACACAGAAGCCAGTTTGCAGGGCCAAGTCTGGTACAATTTGAGTATTAGAATAAATAATGATATTAGTAGATTACTACCCATTAAAGAACACAGGAAACCACCAGCTCATACAAATATAAATTAATATGGACAAATTGAAAGTTTAGGGAGCAAGGGAATAGTTACTTAATACCCAAGTACTTTCCCACAAAAGCATTAATTGAAGGGGAAAAGCATAACTTTATAGTGGAGAATACTTGCAGACATCACCTATTCAAATGATCAAAATGAACACCATTAGAAGGACAAATTAAAATCATGTACCTTCTATGATAGCCTTGGCAAAGGTGTATAACTTGAATGTAATTGTGAAGAAAGATCAGATTCCCCCCCCTCCCCAATTTGGGGCCATTCTACAGTATAATTGGCACAGAAACTTCGAAAACTTTAAAAAGGAAACCTGGGAATGGTACCAGTTTGATGGAAACTAAAGAAATTAGACAATTAAAGGCAATATATCGCTTTTGAACTGGATCCTTTTACTAGCAAGAACATTACTGGAACAATTATGAAAGCTTGCTTGAAGAGTGTCTGAGGACTAGGTGGTTGTGATATATTAAGTTACTAATTAAATGATGGTTATGTAGGAGAATGTCCTTGTTTATATTAAATATACACTAAAGAATTAGGAGGAGTTGGGTTACCAGCTTCGTCACTTATTCTAAAATGGTGAAAATAATATCCTCTGTACTGTACTTGCAACTTCTGTGGTTGTGGTATTTTTTTTTAATTAAAATTATGACACACACACACAAAAGATAATACCAAGTATTGGTGAGGCTGTAGAACATACTGTTGGTCGATGGTTAAATTGTGTAACCACTTTGGAAAATTATATGCCAATTTCCTATAAAATTAAAGTTACACCTACTCTATGACCTAATAATTCCACTTTTAGAAATGTTAACAAAAGGGCTTGTACTAGAATGTTCTTAGCAGATTTATTTGACAGTCTCAAACTGGAAAGAACACTAATGTCCATCATTAAGTGAATAGATAAGTTGTTGTTTATCCATATAATGGAGCATTATTCAGCAAAATATAGAAACTATTAATACACAGAACAACATAGTTTAATCTCAAAAGAATTGTGTTGAATGAAAGAAGCAGACATAGATGAATTTATACTTATGATTCCATTTATATGAAGTTCAAGAACAGTCAAAACAAAACTGTGGAGGTTGAAATTGGAATGGTTGTTGCTTTGAGGAAATGGGGATTGAGTGGAAAGGGGCAAGATGGACCTCTGTCATGTGGTCATGTTTTATATCTTGATTGGATGGGGGTTATATGAATGTACATTTTTTTTCAAAACTCATCAAACTATACGTTTAAAATCTATGCATATTATTTGTATACCTCAATTTAAAAGGCTAATTTTAAAAAATTCACTAAATCATCAGCGGTGGTTTTCTCTAGAGGATAGGATTCTTTCACTTTACATACTGTGTATTTCTGAAGTGTGTGAACTTTTTCAACAAGTATGTCAATTACTTTAAAAAGCCTCATTTAGAATCTAAAAATATACTTACATAAAAGTCAGGATTTGTCAAAGAGTTAATGTATAAAACCAAACCATAATTTTAAATCAAGCCATAGATAATAGAAAATAGAGGTCAATATTTATATGATTTTGGAATGGCAGATAATCTAATACTAAAAGCAATGTTAGTCACTCTAAAGGAATAGATTTCTTCTACATAAAAATATTGATATATAATAAAATATAAACAAAATTAAATGAAACAAAGTTGGGAGATTTATAAAAACATAACATTTGACATATTTATCAGCAAAGTGTATAAATTCTAGAAAGAGAAGGAAGGAGAAAAGGAAGGAAAGAAAAAAAGAAGGAACCTGGGGACAGGGGAGGGAAGTTAAGGAAGGAAAGGACCGGAGTTAGGGGGAGAGAACCAAATGGCTAATCAACAAGTGAATATAAAAAGTAAACTTGAAATTTTACCTATCAAGTTAGCACACATTATTGTTATAGTATTTGATGGCAGTCATAGAATTGCAAGACAAATTCTTGGTCCCTATGTGTAGGAGTGTAAATTGTTGCATTTTTTGAAACCAGTCTAACAAGGTGTATCAGTAATCTTTGACATGTTTATATTCTTTGAATCAGAAATATCTCTTTTGGGAATCTGTTTAAAGGAAGTAATCAAAAAAGTCACTCTTTTCAGAATTAGTCATACTAGCCAAGATAAGAAGAATATTTCAAATGCCAACATTATGGAACGAATCCGTTAAGTCACGGGATATCTGTTTGATGATTATTCTAACATTAAATGGTGTTTACAATGAATTTTTAATTCATTGCCTTTTTAAAAATGCTCATGATAGATTAAGGATAATGAGCCTGGACTCCAGTTTGGTTTCCAAACATAAATTCGCCGTTGGTGAAAAAAAACAGTCTGTCTTAAGACACACCCTGTTTCCCCGCCTTCGTTACATTTTAAATGTATTAAATGTAAAATGTACCTCTGTCCCAATATACACGTGTGTTATTTAGGGTTTGCTCAGGAAAACACAAGTCACTCTGTATCTTCTGGGTATAATGGGCTTAATATAGCATTAGAGGCTTACACGATTGTTGCAAGAGCGGAGGGAGCGGAGATGCTCAGGGCAGCTGCTGCGAAGGTAGAGTGGACACAGGAGGTCTCAGCCTGAAGGGATCGGCTCCCAAGAGCTTGCCTGCAAGCCTGGGTTATTGCTCACATCTGTGCAGCATCTGGCTGTCACCACCTCTGGAAAATAATAGGTTCCCTTTCCTTTCCGCCTTCCAAATTTCCCCCAAATTCCTTTCATGCAAACGCCAACCTGAAGCGGGGTATTCTGGGAAGTGTAGTTCCCTGCTGCTCTGCATTGCGGAGGAGGGGTGGGAGTGATGCTGAATGCTAAAGCAACCTCCTCAGGGCAAAGTCTTTCTGAGAAACATCCCCATATTCTCTTGCTGGTCAGGCAAGCAGTCAGAGGGCCACAGGTGTTAGAGTTGAATGGAAAAATAATCTTGATTTGTAGATAGCAGAATTCGCATTATATATTTTATCATTATTAAAGTAGTACATTTTCCCTCACGTGTGTGGCATTCCCTGCTTCTTTTATTACGAATTTGCAAAGCAGAACATAAACTATATAATTTAAGCCAAGTTATACAACCTTTTTAGAACGTTTAGAAAATGACAACATTCATTGTTCACTGAGACCCTCATACCTTGGTAGGAATGAAAGATGGTGCAGCCACTGTGGAAAACAGCCTGGCAGTTGCTCAAAAAGTTAAGCAGTTTAGAGTTTACCATATAACTCATTAATTCACTCCCAGGTATATTCCCAAGAAAAATGTAAATATATGTTTACACAAAAATTGTACACAAATGTTCATAGCAGCACCATTATTTTTTACTATTGAGGTATAGTCGATGTACAATATTTACGTAAGTTTCAGGTATACGATGTGATTCATAATTTTTAAAGGTTATGCTGCATTTATAGTTATTACAAAATATTGGCTATGTCCCCTGTCTTGTACAACATGTCCTTGTAGCTTATTTATTTCATGCGTAGCAGTTTGTACTTCTATCCTGTACTCCTATCTTTCCCCCTCCCCCCGGTAACCACTAGTTTGTTCTCTAGATCTGTGAATCTGTTTTGTTATATTCATTGGTTTTGTTTTGTTGTTAGATTCCACATATGAGTGATATAATATAATATTTGTCTTTCTCTGTCTAATTTAGTTCTCTTAGCATAATGCCCTCCAAGTCCATCCATATTGTTGCAAATGGCAAAAATTCATTCTTTTTTCTAGTTTTGTTGTAATCTATAACACACACACACACACACACACACACACACACCACATCTTTTTTTTTTTTTTTTGGTCTTTTTAGAGCTGTACCCATGGCAAATGGAAGTTCTCAGGCTAGGGGCTAGGGATCGAATTAGAGCTGTAGCTGCCAGCCTACACCACAGCCACAGCAAAGCTGAATCCGAGCCGCGTCTGTGACCTACACCACAGCTCATGACAATGCTGGATCCTTAACCCACTGAGCGAGGCCAGGGATCAAACCTGCATCGTCATGGATCCTAGCCAGGTTCTTTACTGCTGAGTCACCATGGGAACTCCACACCGCATCTTCTTGGTACATTTATCTGTTGATGGACACTTAGGTTGTTCCCATATACTGGCAATTGTAAATAATACTAAGAACATTGAGGTGCATGGATCTTTTCCAATTACGGTTTGTGTTTTTTGTGGATATATACCTAGGAGTGGAATTGCTGGGTCATATGGTAGTTCTATTTTTAGTTTATAAGAGTCTCCATACTGTTTTCCATAGTGGCTGCACCAATTTACATTCCCATCAACAGTGTAGCAGAATTCTCATTTCTCTACATTTATTATAAGTAGACATTTTGATAACGGCCATTCTGACCAGGGTGAGGTGATACCTCATTGTGGTTTTGATTTGCGCTTCCGTGATTATGAGTGACTTTTGAGCACTTTTTATGTACTTGTTGAATATCTGTATGTCTTCTTTGGAAAAATGTCTATTCAGTTCTTCCACTCATTTTTAAACCAGGTTTTTTGTTTTGTTGAAGTTGAGTTGTCTAAGCTGTTTGTATATTTTGAATATTGACCCCTTTATCAGTCATATCATTTGCAGGTCTTTTCTCCTGTTCAGTAAGGTTGTCTTTTGTCAATAGTTTCCTTTGCTGTACAAAAGATTCTAAGTTTAATTAGGTCCCATTTGTTTATTTTTGTTTATATTTCCATTACTCTAGAAGAAGAATCCAAAAAGATATTACTGTGATTTATGTTAAAGAATGTTCTTTTTTTTTTTTTTTTTGTCTTTTTGCCTTATCTGGGGCCACACCTGCAGCATTTGGAGGTTCCCAGGCTAGGGGTCTAACAGGAGCTGTAGCTGCCGGCCTTCACCACAGCCACAGCAACGCGGGATCCAAGCCGCATCTGCAACCTACACCATAGCTCACGGCAACGCCAGATCCTTAACCCACTGAGTGAGGCCAGAGATCGAACCCGCAATCTCATGGTTCCTAGTCGGATTTGTTAACCACTGAGCCACGACAGGAACTCCTGTTAAAGAATGTTCTGCCTATGTTTTTTTCTAGGAGTTTTATACTATCCTGTCTTATATTTAGGTCTTTAATACATTTTGAGGTTATTTTTGTATATGCTTTTAGAGAATGTTCTAATTTCATTCTTTTGTGTGTAGCTGTTTAGTGTTCCCAGAACCACTTATTGAAGAGATTGTCTTTACTCCATTGTATATTCTTGTTTCCTTTGTCTTTCTTGTTTAATTGACCATATTTCTGGGCTTTCTATCATGTTCCATTGATCTCTGTATCTGTGTTCGTACCAGTACCACACGTGTATGATTACTGTAGCTTTGTAGTATAGTTTGAAGTCAGGGATCCTGCTTCTTCTGGGGTTGTTCTTCTAAAGACTGCATGGCTATTTGGGGTCTTTTGCATTTCCATACAAATTTTAAAATTTTTGTGTTCTAGTTCTGTGAAAAATGGCATTGGTAATTTGACAGGGATTGCATTGAATATGTAGATTGCCTTGGGGTAGTATAGCCATTTTGACAATATTGAATCTCCCAATCCAAGAACATGATATGTCAGAGTTCTCATTGTGGCTCAGTGGTAACAAACCCAACTAGTATCCATGAGGATGTGGGTTTGATCCCTGGCCTTGTTCAGTGGGCTAAGGATCCAGTGTTGCCATAAGCTGTGGCATAGGTTGCAGATGCGGCTCAGATCTGGCATTGCTGTAGCTATGGCTGTGGCTAGCAGCTATAGCTCCAGTTTGACCCGTAGCCTGGGAACTTTCATATGCCATGGGTACATCCTTAAAAAGAAGAAAAAAAGAACATGATATATCTTTCCATTTGTTTGTGTCATTTTCAATTTCTCTCATCAGCATCTTATAGTTTTCAGAGTACAGTTCTTTTGCCTCCTTAGATAGATTTATTAGTAGCTATTTTATTTTTTTCTTTTTTTGTCACACCCATAGCATGTGTAAGATCCCCGGGCCCAGGATCAAACCCAAGCCACAGCAGTAACCTGAGCCACAGCAGTGACAAGCCCGAGTCCTTAGCCATTAGGCTACCGGGGCACTCCCTGTGTATTTTATTCCTTTTGATGCAGTGGTAAGTGGTACTGTTTCTTTAATTTCTCTTTATGACCTTTTGTTGTCAGTGCATAGAACCTTTTGTTGTCAGTGCATTGAAATGCAGCAGGTTTCTGTGTATTAATTTGGTATCCTGCGACTTCACCTAATTCATTCATTGATAAGCTTTAGTAGTTTTCTGGTAGTGTTTTTAGGATTTTCTATGTATAGCATCATGTCATCTACTAACAGTGACAATTTTACCTTTTTTTTTTTTTTTGGTCTTTTTGTCTTTTCAGGGCCACACCCACAGCATATGGAGGTTCCCAGGCTAGGGGTCAAATTAGAGCTGCAGCTGCTGACTTATGCCACAACCACAGCAACTTGGGATCCGAGCTGCATCTGTGACCTAAACCACAACTCACAGCAATGCTGGATCCTTAATCCACTGAGTGAGGTCAGGGATTGAACCTGCATCCTCATGAATATTAGTTGGGTTCATTAACCACTGAGTCACAACAGGAACTCCTACTTCTTCTTTTGAATTTGGGTTCCTTTTATTTGGTTTTCTTCCCTGATTGCTGTGACTAGGAATTCCAAAACAATGTTGAATAAAAGCGGCAACAGTGGGCATCCTTGTCTTGTTCCCGATCTTAGAGGAAATGCTTTCTGAGTATGACATTAACTGGGAGTTTGTCATATATGGTCCTTATTATATTGAGGTAGTTTCACTCTATGCCCACTTTCTGAAGAGTTTTTATCATAAATGGATGTTGAATTTTATCAAATTTTTTCTGCATCTATTAAGATGATCATATAGTTTTGATTCTTTAGTTTGACAATGTGGTATATCACACTGATTGATTTATGGATATTGAAAAATATTTGCCTCCCTGGTATAAATACTGCTTGATCATGGTGTATGATCCTTTTAATGTATTGCTGGATTCAGTTTGCTAGTATTTTGCTGAGGATTTTTGCATCTATGTTCTCCCATGATATTGGTCTGTAATTTTCTTACTTTGTGATATCTTTGTCTGATTTTGGTATCAGGGTGATGGTGGCCTCATGGAATGACTTTGGATGTGTTCCTTACTCTGCAATTTTTGGGGAATAATTTCAGAAGGGTAGGTGTTAACTCCTTTCTAAATGTCTAGTAGAATTCACCTGTAAAGCCATCTGGTCCTGGAGTTTTGCTTGTTGGGAGTTTTAAAAATTACTGATCAATTTCATTATTTGTAATTGGCCTCTTCATATTTTCTCTTTCTTCCTGGTTCAGTCTTGGGGGATTGCACATTTCTAGGAACTTGACCCTTTTCTTCTAGGTTTTCCATTAAACATTAATAGCCTAAACATGGTAATAATCCAAATATCCACCAACTATTTAATGAATAAACAATGTGGTATATCCCTACAATAGAATATTATTTGGCCATGAAAAATGAATTACTGATATATCTTACAACATAGATGAATCTTGGAATCTAAAATATAATACAAATGAACCTATCTATGAAAGAGAAATAGACTCACAGACATAGAGAACAGACTGGTGGTAACCAAGGGGGTGGGGGAGGAAGTGGGATGAACTGGGAGTTGAGGGTTAGCAGATGCAAACTATTACATACAGAATGGATAAAGATTAAGGTCCTGCTGCATGGTACAGGAAATGTTTTCAATACCTGAGAAATATATATCTACATGAAACTGAACCATGTTGCTCTAGAGTAGAATCTGACAAAACATTGTAAATCAACTACACTTCAATAAATAAATATTAAAATAAAAGTTAAAATAATACATTTTATGTTATGTATATTTACCACACTTTTAAATGCATGCCATTCAATGATTTTTAGTGTGTTCACAGAGTTGTACAACCATCACAGCTATCTAATATTTTTTAAAATTTTGTTGAAGTATAGTTGATTTACAAGGTTGTGATAACTTCTGCTGTAACCACTATGTAATTTTAGAATATGCTCATTACCCATCCCCCCCAAAAATCTTACTATTAATCACTCTCTAGTCCCCATTGCCCAGAGATCCTAATTGACTCTCTATTTCTATGTATTTGCCTACTCTGGACATTTCATATAAATGAAATCATAAAGTATATGGTCTTTGTGTCTTTCACTTAGCATTATTTCTTTTTTTAAAATTACTTAATGAATTTTATTACATTTATAGTTGTACAGTGATCATCACAACCCAGTTTTAGAGCATTTCCATCCCCAAACCCCAGCCCGTGCCCCACCCCCATCTTGTCTCATTTGGAAACAATAAGTTTTCCAAAGTCTGTGAGTCAGTATCTGTTCTGCAAAGAAGTTCATTGAGCCCTTTTTTTAGTTTCCACATGTGGGATTGATGCCCAAGAGTGGGATTGCTGGATCAAATGGTAATACTGTTTTTAGTTTTCTAAGGAATCTCAATCCTGTCTTCAACAGTGGTTGCACCAATTTACATTCCCACCAATAGTACAATAGGGTTCCCTTTTCTCCACACCCTCTCCAGCACTTACTGTTTGTAGATTTTTGATGACGGCCATTCAGGCTGGTGTAAAGTGGTATCTCATAGTGGTTTTGATTTGCATTTCTCTAATAATGAGTGATGTTGAACATCTTTTCATGTGTTTTTTGGCCATCTGTATGTTTTCTTTGAAGAACTGTCTGTTTAGATCTTCTGCCCATTTTTTGATGGGGTTGTTTGCTTTTTTGGTATTGAGCTGCAGGAGGGGTTTACAAATTTTGGAGATTAATCCCTGGTCAGTCAATTCATTTGCAAATATTTTCTCCCATTCTGTGGTTGTCTTTTGGTTTTGTTTAGGATTTCCTTTTATGTGCAGAAACTTTTAAATTTAATTAAGTCCCATTTGTTTATTTTTCTTTTTATTGTCATTACTCTAGGAGGTGTATCGGAGAAGATGTTGTTGTGGTTTATGTCAGAGAGTGTTTGGCCTATGTTTTCCTCTGAGAGTTTTGTAGTGTGGTCTTAAATCTAGGTCTTTAATCCATTTTGAGTTTATTTTTATGTATAGTGTTAGGAAGCGTTCTAATTTCATTCTTTTACATGTGGCTGTCCAGTTTTCCCAACACCACTTATTGAAGGAGCTGTCTTTTCTCCATTGTATATTCTTGCCTCCTTTGTCATTGATTAGTTGATTGCAGGTGCATGGGTTTAATTCTGGGCTTTCTATCCTGTTCCACTGATCTCTATTTCTGTCTTTGTGCTAGTACCATAGAGGTTTTGTTTTGTTTTATTTTGTTTTGTTTTTGGAGCAGAGAAAGGTTTATTGTAGGCCATGCAAAGAGACAGGTGACTTGCCTCCCACAAAACAAAACAAAACAAAACAAAACAAAAACAAACAAACAAAAAAACCCCTGAAATCTCTGAACTGTTTTTGTAAAGCAATTTTTTTTTTTCGGCTGGGCCTGAGGAATATCTGTATTTATTTTATTTTTTAATTACTTAATGTATGTTATTACAATTATAGGTGTACAGAATTGATCACAACCAAAGTTTATAGCATTTCCATCTCAAACCCTCAGTGCATTCCCCCACCCCCCATCTTGTCTGATTTGGAAACCGTAAGTTTTCCAAAGTCTGTGAGTCAGTATCTGTTCTGCAAAGAAGTTCATTGTGTCCTTTTTTTAGTTTCCACATGTAAGTGGTAGCATATGATGTTGGTGTCCCACTGTCTGATCAACTTCACTTAGCATGATAATTTATAGATCCATCCATGTTGTTGGAAGTGCCGTTATTTCATTCCCTTTAACGGCTGAGTAATATTCCATTGTGTATATGTACCAGATCTTCCCTATCTACTCCTCTGTTGATGGGCATTTAGGTTGTTTCCATGACTTGGCTGTTGTATAGAGGGCTGCAATGAACATTGGGAGTACATATGTCTTTTCGAGTCATGGTCTCCTCTGGACAGATGCCCAGGAGTGGGACTGCTGGATCAAATGGTCATTCTATTTTTAGTTTTCTAAGGAATCTCCATCCTGTTTTCCACAGTGGTCCCACCAATTTTCATTCCCACCAACAGTGTAATAGGGATCCTTTTTCTCCACACCCTCTCCAGCACTTATTGTTTGTAGACTTTTTGATGATGGCTATCCTGGCCGGTGTAAGGTGGTACCTCATAGTGGTTTTGATTTGCAATTTGCTAATAATGAGTGATGTTGAACATCTTTTCATGTGCTTTTTGGCCATCCATATGTCTTCTTTGAATAATTGTCTGTTTAGATCTTCTGCCCATTTTTTGATGGAGTCGTTTTCTTTTTTGGTATTGAGCTGTAGGAGGTGGTGTAAATTTTGGAGATTAATCCCTGGTCAGTCGATTCATTTGCAAATATTTTCTCCCATTCTGTGGGTTGTCTTGTTTAGGGTTTCCTTTTTCTGTGCAGAAACTTTTAAGTTTAATTAAGTCCCATTTGTTTATTTTTCTGTTTACTGTCATTACTCTGACAGGTGGATCTGAGAAGATGTTGCTTTCATTTATGCCAGAGAGCGTGTGGCCTATGTTTTCCTCTAAGAGTTTTATAGTATCTGGTCTTATATCTAGGTCTTTAATCCATTTTGAGTTTATTTTTGTGTATGGTGTAAGGAAGTGTTCTAGTTTCATTTTTTTACATGTGACTGTCCAGTTTTCACAACACCACTTATTGAAGGAGCTGTCTTTTCTCCATTGTATATTCTTGCCTCCTTTGTCATAGATTAGTTGACTAAAGGTGTGTGGGTTTAATTCTGGGCTTTCTATCCTGTTCCACTGATCTCTATTTCTGTCTTTGTGCCAGTACCATATGGTTTTGATGACTGTAGCTTTGTAGTATAGTCTGAAGTGAGGGAGCCTGATTCCTCCAGCTCCATTTTTCTTTTTCAGGATGTCTTTGGCTATTCTGGGTCTTTTGTGCTTCCAAAGAAACTTTAAGATATTTTGTTCTAGTTCTGTGAAAAATGTCCTTGGTAATTTGATAGGGATTGCATTGAATCTGCAGATTGCCTTGGGTAGTATAGTCATTTTGATAATATCGAATCTTCCAGTCTAAGAGCATGATATGTCTTTCCATCTGATCATCTCATCCTTGACTTCTTTCATCAGCATCTTACAGTTTTCAGAATACAAGTCTTTTGTCTCTTTAGATAGGTTTATTCATAAGTATTTGATTCTTTTTGTTGTGATCGTAAATGGGATTGCTTCCCTAATTTCTCTTTCTGATCTTTCATTGTTATTATATAGAAGTGCAGTTGATTTACATGTATTAATTTTGTATCTTGTGACTTTGCCAAATTCACTGATGAGCTCTAACAGTTTCCTGGTAGAGTCTTTAGGATTCTCTAGGTATAGTATCATGTCATCTGCAAATAGTGATAGTTTTACTTCCTCCTTTCCAATTTGGATTCCTTTTATTTCTTTTACTTCTCTGATTGCTGTGGCTAGGATTTCCAAAACTATGTTGAATAGTAGTGGTGAGAGTGGACATCCCTGTCTTGCTCCTGATCTCAGCAGGAATTCTTTCAGCTTTTCACCTTTGAAAATGATGTGAGCTCTGGGTTTGTCACAGATGGCCTTTATTATGTTGAGGTAGGTTCCTCCTATGCCCACTTTCTGAAGGGTTTTTTTAATCAGAAATGGGTGTTGGATTTTGTCAAAGGTTTTTTCTGCATCTATTGAGAGGATCATATGGTTTATATTCTTCAGTTTGTTAACGTGGTGTATCACACTGTTTGATTTGCAGATACTGAAGAATCCTTGCATCCCTGGGATAAATTCCACTTGATCATGATGTACAATCCTTTTCTTCTTCTTCTCTTTTTTTTTTTTTTGTCTTTTTGGGGCCACACATGTGGCATGTGGAGGTTCCCAGGCTAGGGGTCGATTAGGAGCTTTAGCCGCTGACCTATGCCAGAGCCACAGCAACGTGGGATCCAAGCCACATCTGTGACCTACACCCCAGCTCACTGCAGCACCGGATCCTTAACCCACTGAGAAAGGCCAGAGATCAAACCTGCAACCTCATGGTTCCCAGTCAGATTTGTTTCCACTATACCATGAAGGGAACTCCTACAATCCTTTTAATATATTGTTCAATTCGGTTGGCTAGTATTTTGTTGAGGATTTTTGAATCTGTTCAGTGAAATCGGCCTGTAATTTTCTTTTTCTTTTTCTTTTTGTGGTATCTTTGTCTGGTTTTGGTATCAGGGTGATGGTGGCCTCATAGAATGAGTTTGGGAGTGTCCCTTCCTCTGCAATTTTTTGGAAGAGTTTCAGAAAGATAGGTGTTAGCTCTTCTCTAAATGTTTGATAGAATTCGTCTGTGAGGCCATCTGGTCTTGGACTTTGTTGGGAGTTTTTTAATCACGGTTTCAATTTCAGTACTTGTGATTGGTCTGTTCATCTTTTCTATTTCATCTTGGTTTAGTTTTGAAGACTGTACTTTTCTAAGAATATGTCCCTTTCTTCTAGGTTGTCTGTTTTATTGGCATATAGTTGCCTGTAGTAGTCTCTTATGATCCTTTGTATTTCTGTGATGTCCATTGTTACTTCTCTTTTTTCATTTCTAATTTTATTGATTTGTGTCCTCTCTTTTTTTTTTTCTTGATAAGTCTGGCTAAGGGTTTATCAATTTTGTTGAACTTTTTGAAGAACCAGCTTTTAGTTTTGTTGATCTTTTCTATGGTTTTCTTTGTTTCTATTTCATTGATTTCTGCTCTGATCTTTATGATTTCTTCTGCTAACTTTAGGTCTTTTCTGTTCTTCCCTCTCTAGCTGCTTTAGGTGTAAAGTTAGTTTGCTTATTTGAGCTTTTTATTGTTTCCTGAGGTAGGCTTGTATTGCTATTAACTTTTCTCTTAAAACTGCTTTTGCTGCATCTCAGAGGGTTTGGAGTATTGTATCTTTTTTGTCATTTGCTTCTAGGTATTTTTTAATTTCCTCTTTGATTTTTTTCAGTGATCCATTGGTTGTTTAGCAGTGTATTGTTTAGTCTCCACGTGTCTGTGGTTTTCTTGCAGTTTTGTCTTGTTGATTTCCAGTCATATAGTGTTGTTGTTGGAAAATATGTTGGATATGATTTCAATTTTCTTAAAATTACTGAGACTTGATTTGTGACCCAGAATGTAATCAGTCCTGGAGAATACTCCATGTTCACTTGAAAAGAATGGGTATTCTGCTGCTTTTGGATGGAATGTCCTATAAATATCTATTAAGTCCATCTGGTCTAATGCTTCATTTAGGGCCTGTGTTTCCTTATTGATTTTCTGTCTCGATGATCTATCTATTTTTGTAAGCGGGATGTTAAAGTCCCCCACTATGATTGTGTTATTTTCAATTTCTCCTTTTAAGGTTATTAGCAGTTGCCTTATACATTGAGGTGATCCTATGTTGGGTGCATAGATGTTTAAAATTCTTCTATCTTCTTCTTGGGTCGATCCTTTGGTCATTATGTAGTGCCCTTCCTTATGTTTTAAAATATTCTTCATTTTAAAGTCTATTTTGTCTGATATGAGTATTGCTACTCTGGCTTTCTTTTGACTCCCATTTGCATGGAATATTTTCTTCCATCCTCTCATTTGCAGTTTGTATGTGTCCCTAGAAGTGAAGTGGATGTCTTGAAGACGGCGTATATATGGGTCTTGTTTTTGTATCCTTTCAGCTAGTCTATGTCTTTTGGTTGGGGCATTTAGTCCATTAACACTTAAGGCAATTATTTGTATGTATGTTCCTATTGCCATTTTATTAACTGTTTTGGATTTGTTTTTGTTGCTCTTTTTTCTTCCCTTCTTCTCTTGCCCTCTCCTCTTGTGGTTTAATGACTATCTTTAGTGTTGTATTTGAGTTGACTTTTCTTATTTGTTTGTGTATCAATTGTAGAGTTTTGGTTTGCAGTTACCCTGAAGTTTTGATATAGGAGTATGTGTATGTGTATATGTGTATATATATATATATATATATATATATATATATATATATGTATATATACACATGAGATTGTTTTAAGGTGTTTTTCTCTTAACTGCAAGTGCATCTCCAGTGTCCTGCATTTGTACTCTCCTCTTCTCACAGTTTCTGACTTTGGTAGCATAATTGTGCATGGATGATTTTGTATCTTTACTGTATATATGCCTTTACTGGTGAGCTTTGTCACTTGTGGTATTTTTGTTTCTAGTTGTGGCCTTTTCTTTTGAAGGTGAACTCCAGTTCTTTTATTCAGCCATCTTAATCCCATCTCCCATTTAGCATTATTTCATTATTTTTTATGGCTTAGTTGTATTCCATTATGTATATGTACCACATTCTCTTTATCCATTCATCTGTTGATGGACATTCAAGTTGTTTCCATGTTTTGGCTATTGTGAATAGTGCTGCTAAGAACATTGGGTTACTTTCGTTTTTTTTTAATTATAGTTTTGTCTGGATATATGCTCAGGAGTAGAATTGCTGAATCTTACAGTAATTCTGTTTTTCAATCTTCTGAGGAACCTCTATACTATTCTCCATAATGGCTACACTAACATACATTTCCACCAGTTGTGTAGGAGCGTTCCTTTTCTCCACACCTTCTTCAGCATTTTAGTTCAACAATTTAAAAGTGTGCAGTTCAGTGATATTAATTACATTTACCTTGTGCAACCACCACTACCACCCATCTCCAGAACTCATTTCATCTTTTAAAACTAAAACTTCATACCTTATTAAATAATAACTTCCCATTCCCTCACCTCCCCAACCCTTGACAACCACCATTCTCCTCTCTGTCTCTGTGAATTTGACTTCTTTAGGTATCTCATGTAAGTGAATTCATACTGTATTTATATTTTTTTGAATGGCTTATTTCATTGAGCATAATGCCCTCCAGTTTCATCCATGTTGGAGCATGTGTTAGAATTTCCTTCCCAGCTCCTTTCCTTCCTGCAGCTTATACCACAGCAGCAGTATTGTCCTTTAACCCACTGAATGAAATAATGAAGTAATGCTATTTGCATCAACATAGATGGACTTAGAGATTCTCATACTATTTGAAGTAAGTTCGAGAAAGACAAACATACTATATCACTTATATGTAGAAATGAATTTATTTACAAAACAAAAACAGATTTACACACTTCAAAAACAAACTTATGGTTACCATAGGTATCATGTTGGGGAGAGGATGGATTGGAGATTTGGGTTTGGCACATGCACACTCTTGCATTTGGAATAAATGGTCCAGAGAAACTTACTCAATATTTTGATAACCTTTATGGGAAAAGAATGTGAAAAAAATGGATATGTGTGTATGTATAACTGAATCACTTTGTTGCACAGTAGAAATTAACACAGCACTGTAAATCAACTATATTTCAATAAAACTTTAAAAAATAAAAAAAAATCCTTACCAAAAAAAGAACTGCAGGAGTTCCCACCGTGGCACAGTGGAAACGAATCCGACTAGGAACTATGAGTTTGTGGGTTCAATCCCTGGCATTGCTCAGGTTAACGATCCAGCATTGCTGTGAGCTGTGGTGTAGGTTGCAGACACCGCAGCCTGGGAACCCCCATATGCCACAGGTGCGGCCCTAAGAAAAAAAAAAAGGAAGAACTGCAAAGGGTAAATTTTACTGTCTGTAAATTATACTTCAATATATCAGACAGAAAATACTAGGTAATACATGCTTCTTGCAAAAAATTAAAATACACACTAAAAATAAAACATTCACCATTTAAGAAAAAAATAAGAGGCCCTAGATACACTGAGCATGCCTAATGTCTAGATCATGGCTTCTATGTATCTTTCCTCACTAAAGGTGCCCCAGTTTGTGGTAGAGAAAGTACAAGGTGAGTCTGGGACAGTTCACTGGGCCAAAAACCAAGGATGTGCTCAAATAATGATGGAGCATGTCTAAAGGGCACTGGCCAAATTTGGGACAACTTGAGCATCAAAATGAATAGTGACACTAATTGATTATAATATATTACAGAAGTAACAATCTATTTCACAATAATAGAAAGAAAGTCATTACACAAGAGTGCAAAGCATGATAGAATTTTGCAACTCTTAATGAAATGATAGAATTTTGCAACTCCTTTATTTTAAACAAGGATTAGCAATTGATGCTGCAGCCAGTTAGTGAACAATTATTAGGAAACAAAATATCTACATGATATCATCCCCAGATTATTTATTAATTGCAAATGGAAACATAGACCTTTGCAATGGAGAGATTTGGCAGTCACAGCTTTAAACAGGTGATCAAATTCAACATGATAAATTGTAGAAAAGCTTGATATTTGTACTTCCTAATATGATGCAATAATAAGTACACAACATCAACTCTTAAGTATTCTTACTAAAAGGCGTGGCCTGAACATAATCAAGCTTCTCTAGACCTGATCTCCATTTTCTAGGAATTCAGGTGAAAGAACACCATGCGGGATATTTTACAAGGCAGTTGACCTGAAATCTTCAAAAAGTCAATGCTCTGAAGAAAAAGAAAATAAGCAGCAGCAGCAGCAGTATGGAGACTGCTATAGATTAAAAGATGTATGAGAGACCTAATTAAACAATAACAACAACAGAACACCACACTTGCTCGGTTAAGGGCCTACCATTGATTCCATAGATTTTCTGAATTGTTGCCAAAATGATGCAGGTACTTTATAGTTAAAAATAATTATTTATCATGCTTTAATGATAATCTAAAATATTTATTGTTAAACATTTTTAATGAATGCAAATTTTTATTGTAAATCTCTTTTGTATTCCCTCCCCTATGGGAAAAGAAATCATAATCACATAAATGGCCATGCCCAAAAGCAGATAATATAGCATGTGCATCCAGATATTTTTATGATTTATCCCTAAATCATGGATTCAGCCTAGAAAAAAACAGAATTATATAGGAAAAATTTTCATGTCTTTGGGCTTATAAAACCCTTCCATGTGTTAATGTCATTAACAGCAGTATGGGCCACTTCATAAGATAATATTTCTATACAAGTGAAGCTTTAAAATAGCACTGTCCAACAGAAATGTAATGTGATCCACAATGAACCCATATATAACTACATTTTTTTTGGCTTTTGTCATTTTAGGGCCATACCCGTGGCATATGGAGGTTCCCAGGCTAGGGGTCAAATCAGCGCTGTAGCAGGTGCCTACAGCACAGCCACAGCAACGCAGGATTGGAAGCATGTCTTTAACCTACACCATAGCTCACAGCAACACCAGGTCTTTAATCTGCTGAACAAGACCAGGGATGGAACCCACATCCTCGTGGGTACTAGTTGGGTTTGTTAACCACAGATCCACGATGGCAACTCCTACATTTTTTTTAATAATAGTGTTTTTAAAAAAGTAAAAAGAAATAGCTAAAATTAATTTTAATGATGTATTTTATTTAATCCAATAAATACAAAGCATTATTTCAACAAAGAATCAGTATAAAATTATTCAAGGGATACTGTAATTCTTTTTGTTATCTCTGAAATTGGCATATAATTCACACTTGTAGCAGCACATTTCAGTTTGGACTGGCTGCATTTCATATACCCAATAGCAGCTTATCTGTTGGAGTGGACAGTGCAGGTCTAGAATGTAAATAATGAAACACCAAGTCTAAATAGAATTGGTGCTACAGATGAGCAGTATCAAATACAAACTTTTCAAAAGTGAACTTCCCTAATATCTACCTCTGATTTGATTTGGCGTGTGGAAAAATTCTGTTTACCTGTGACTAATATTTGTGCATTTGGGATAGAAGCGTGGCAATAACGGTGGTGGTGGAGGAGGGGAAGAGCCCCCATTTTTATCCATATACAGTCAATATCATTAAACACTGACCTAGCTTATCATACAGTTTGCCATGAGGGTCTGAATACAAGGGACATAAATGTTCCAAATCCTGCTGATTCTCCCTTCAAATCAGCTAACATTTTTCTTTTTATGTTACCACTGCCCAGACTTTAAGGCAGGTTTTTTTCCACTGGCACCTGGGCAGGTGGAGAAGACTTCTCTGTTTTCTTCTGCTGCAGAAACAGTCCCAGCCCTGCCTCACAGGCTCCAGCAGGTCCGTCCTCCTTCCCCCTCCCTGCCCCACGGACTCTCCTGTAGGTGCAGCTCTGGCCACCTCATTGTGACCCAGCTGTACTGGGTGGAGGGTTTCTATTATCTGGCCTAACCCTGTCTTTCTACCCCGAATGCCATCCACCTTCCCTCATCACCCTGGCTCACCCCGATGTTGCACTTTCTGTCAGGTCGTTTTCCTCAGCTGAGACATTCCCCCTCCCGCTATCTGGCTAGTTAAGTTCTATTTGCCTTCCCCGGCTTGGTGTAAATTTCATTTCCTTCAAGGAAGTTTTGTTGTCCAAATTGTTTGCCGTCTGCTTTCCTTTCCTTCTGCTCATGCTGGGTCCCCTGTCTTCCAGGCCATTCACAGTCCTGTCATTGTCCCCATGTGTATTTTGCCTTGTTGGCGAGCCTGCAGGGTCAGGTCACTGATTCCTGCAGATTGCTGCCTCTTCGTCCTCTCCCCAGCACCCTGTACGGGGCTGACTCCACAAGAGGCCCACGCTTAGTCACGGAACTGCCTTCCCAAGGCTCCTCCACAGTTCAAGATGTCTAGAAAGCCAAACCGCATGCTTGATGCTTGTACTTGAAAAAAGTGTATGTGAGACCTGCGGCTACTGTTGTCTGGAGGAAAGGTCAGGGCCCTGGAAGACATTTGCCTTTTGCGGGAGATCGATTGTAAAAATCTCCATTGTCCCAGCTGTCGTGTATCCATGCCTGTTGTTATGTGACTCTCTAGCTTCTCCTGCCAGGAGGGCTATCCCACTTCTCCAGACTTGAATCTGGGCTGACTATGTGGCTTGTTTGGACATGAGAATGAGGCAGAAGAGACGAAGCACCAAGTTATGACGCTAGACTTCCAAGTGAAGACGATCAGAGAAGAGGAGAGTCAGAAGTCTGAACCCCCACAGGCTGGTCTAGCTCTGCCAATAGCCAACGCAGATACTAGTGCAAGACACTTCACCTCCTGGGCCTGCAGCTCCTCATCTATAAAATAACAAGATCTAAACAGGATGATCCTAAAGAGTCTTCCAGAGCTTTATCACATCATGTTCATGAAAGCTATGAATATATGTGCCTTATATATCAGCTGCTGTCACCTAACTAGACGACTGAATTAAAATTTTGCCAGCCATTGTGAAAAGGAGAGTATCCTATACACAGGACAGACAATGGAGACATTATGAGACATCATATTCACACAGTCCCAGCAATCATTAATAAAATCTTAAACCGTCTTTGGAAATAGTCACTAAAAAATGACCACTATTTGCTTTCGTGTATCATTGCTTCATTGAATTGTCACAACTCTGTAAGAGGGATAATTATCTCTTTACTTTGGGAGAAACAAGTCCATCTAGGTTAGACAACCCCCTGAAGTCACTGTTAGTGGGTGGAGCTGGGAGTGATTGCCGTCCTCCACGAGACCACACTGTCCTGAAACAGCTGGAATGGCTACTAATGAGACACAGCAACTAATTAACTTCATGCACTCCAATGTGAAGACCACTACTAAAACACTTGTAAAGCTGGCAAATTTTTCACACCTTAATCCCTTTCTTTCAGAGTTTATGCCAAAGGGAAAGTCCACAGTCAGGGCTTTCCCTTCAGCCTCCATTTCTTTGGGAAGTTCTTCCGGTTAGAGCCTGCCATGGCCAGGGACCCACAATTCACGAAATAACATTCATATTTATTTATTTTTGGCCACACTCACAGCATGCAGAAGTTCCCTGGGCTAGGGATCAAACATGTGTCACAGCAGCAGCCCAAGTCACAGCAATGACAGTGCTGGATCCTTAACCTGCTGAGCCACCAGGGAAATCTGACATTCACATTTTAGCATGTGGATGATATATCCCAATGACCGTATGTCTGTCTTTACAAAGTACACTGATAAGAATAGAGAAAAAAAAGTTACTTTTCCTACAGCTTTAAATTTATGGCCCTTTAGTGGACACCAGTACTCGTGGTGCCCTGTGAATTAATATTCCTATAAGTAGCTAGTAAATAAAATGTAAAATATTGTATGCTTTTCACTTTCATAAAGATCACATTTGTTGCATACAATCACAAAATATTCCCTAATTTTTGTAAACTTAGTTCGAAATTATATGTGTTTTATCATATAGACTTGATAAAAGGAAGACGTGCTATGAAGAGAAAGAGTTTCTACCCACATCTGAGCCCTTTAGGGTACAGAACCCTGACCTTATAGGATGGCTGGTTTCATGTTAGCTCTTTCTAGAGAGGAGCAGAATACACCCAAGCAGGCAATTACTCTAGAAGGATGGTTATCTACACACACACTGATCCAATTCTCCCCCCAAATCAGACAGCGAACCTATTGACTTAACCAACTCAAAGGAAGATTTAACAAAACCAAAACCAAAACCAAAAAATCAGATGTAAATATCTGTTTCTAGCTGTGGCATAGGAGTCGCTATCAGAGTTATTCTCCTACTGAGAACCACTACGAAAACTAGCTTTTTTCATAATATATATTTTAAAAATTGAAATATGGTTGATTTACAATATTATGCTAGTTTCAGGTATACAGTAAATTGATTCAGTTATATACATATATTTTTTTTCAGATTATTTTCCATTATAGGTTATTACAAGATATTGAATATAGTTCCCTGTGCTATATGGTAAATCCTTGTTGCTTACCTATTTACATATGGTAGTTTGTATCTATTAATCCCACATTCCTAATTGATTCGGCCCTCCCTTTCCTCTTTGGTAATCATAAGTTTGCTTTCTATGTCTGTGAGTCTCTGTTTTTGTTTTGTGTATAAGATTCATTTGTATTATTTTTATAGATTCCACATATAAGTGATATACAGTATTTGTCTTTGTCTGACTTAATTCACTTGGTGTGATTATCCCTAGGGTTATCCATGTTGCTGCAAATGGCTGTATTTCCCTATTTTTTATGGCTGAGTAGTATTCGTGTGTGTGTGTGTGTGTACCACATCTTCTGTATCCATTCATCTGTCGATGGACATTTAGGTTGTTTCCATGTCTTGGCTACTGTGAATAGCGCTGCCAAGAACATAGGGGCGCATGAATCTTTTTAAATTATAGTTTTGTCTGGATATATGCCCAGAAGTGGGATTGTTGGATCATATGGTAATTCTGCTTTTAGTTTTTAAAGGAATCTCCATACTGTTCTCCATAGTCGCTGTACCAATTTACATTCCTACCAACAGTGTAGAATTCCCTTTTCCCCACACCCTCTCCAGCATCTATTATATGTAGACTTTTTGATAATGGCCATCCTGACCAGTGTGAGCTGGTACCTCAGTGTAGTTTAGATTTGCATTTCTCTAATAATTAACAATGTTGAGCATTTTTTCATGTGTCTGTTAGCCATCTGTATGTCTTCTTTGGAGAAATGTCTATTTAGGTATTCTGCCCATTTTTTGATTGGGTTAGTTTTTTTTTTTTTTTTTGATATTGAGTTGTGTGAGCTATTTGTGTATTTTGGATATTAACTCCTAGTTGATTGCATTACTTGGAGTTTTTTCCTCTTGTCCCGTAGGTTGTGTTTTCATTTCCTTGATGGTTTCCTTTGCTGTGCAAAAGCTTTCAAGTTTGATTAGGTCCCATTTATTTTTGCTTTTTATTTCTTTTGCCTTGGGAATGATCTAAGAAAGTATTGCTGTGATTTAGGTCCAAGAATATTTTGCCTAGTTCTCTTCTAGGTATTTCATGGTGTTATGCTTCTATTTTGGTCTTTAAACCATTTTAAATTTATTTTTGTATGTAGAGTTAGAGAATATTCTGATTTCACTGATTTACATGAAGCTGTCCAAGATTAATTGACTGTAGGTGTCTGGGTTTATTTCTGGGCTCTCTATTCTGTTCCATTGATCTATATTCTGTTCCACTGATCTACATGCCTGTTTTTGTGCCTTACCATATTGTTTTGATTACAGTAGCTTTATAGTATTGTCTGAGTCTAGAAGAGTTATGCCTCCAGCTTTGTTCTTTTTCCTCAGGACTGCTTTGGTAATTCTGAGTCTTTTGTGGTTCCACAAAATGTTAGTATTATTTGTTCTAGTTCTGCAAATATGTCATGAGTATTTTATGAATGATCACATTAAATTCATAGATTATTGGAGTTCCCACTGTGGTGCAACAGGATTGGCAATGTATTAGGAGTGCTGGGATGCTGGTTTGATCTCTGACCCAGCACAGGTGGGTTGAAGATTTGGTGGTGCCACAACTGCAGCTTAAGTCATGACTGTGGCTTGGAAGTAATCCCTGACCTGGGAATTTCATGTGTGGGTGGCCAAAAAAGAAAAAAAAATTCGTAGATTACCTTGGGTAGTATGGCCATTTAAACAATATTAATTCCTCCAATCCAAGAGCGTGGGATATCTTTTTATTTCTTTGAATCATCTTCAGTTTCCTTTAATGATGTTTTATAGTTTTTATTGTATAGTTTTTTTAACCTCCTTGGTTAAATTCCTAGGTATTTCATATTTTTGAAGCAATTTTAAATAGGATTTAAAAATTTTATTTCTGATATTTCTTTTTCTTTTCTTTTCTTTTTTTGTCTTTATTTTAGGGTTGAACCCATGGTATATGGAGGTTTCCAGGCTAGGGGTCTAACTTGAGCTACAGCTGCTGTCCTACATCACAGCCACAGCAAAATCAGATCTGAGCCACATCTTCAACCTACACCACAGCTCATGGCAACACTGGATCCTTAACCCCCTGAGCAAGGCCAGGGATTGAACCCACAACCTCATGGTCCCTAGTTATATTTGTATCCACTGTGCCATGACAGAAACTCCTCTTTCTGATATTTCATTATTAGTAGAAGGAAAACAACAGATTTCTGTATATTAACCTTGTAATCTGCTACCTTGAGGAATTCATTTATTAGTTCTAATAGTTCCTGTGTGAGACGGGGGTTCTCTATATAGAGTAACATGACGTCTGCAAATAGTGACAGTCTTACCTCTTCCCTTCCAATTTGAATACCTTTATTTCTTTTTCTTGTTTGATTATAAAAAAGCTGTTTTCTTTCTTTCTCTCTGTTTTTTTTTTTTAAGGTGTTGAGAGTAAGCAAGATAGCTAGGACTTGAAGGACGAATTCCTAAAGTAGAGAGAGGAACATTGATTGTGTTCTGTGTTCTCAGTATCTTTCCCCTCTCAGGCTGGTTGCCAATTTATGCTTCTGGTCATAGAAATTGAATATAAAGCAGTAGCATAGCACTTGCAGCAAGTTTACTGGGGGTAGGGGGACAAAACTTAGAATTCAGAGCTACCTAGGTAGGTGGGATTTGAGGGGTTGAGATCCCAGAACAGAGACAAATACAAAGAAATGATTCTGAAATTCTATTTATAACCCCATCTCAGCATTTGTTGACACCTAAATTGAGCTCATGAGATTCCAAGAAAATGAACAGAAAGTTGCTAAGGGGCTAAAGGGTTAAGCACAGATTTTGGCTGTCTCATATTTATGAGGAGACACACATTGGAGTTTAATGTTCAGCTGAGACTCATGAACAGTCTTTGCTCTAGGGGTAAAGGCAAACTGGACATAGACTAGCTTTAACTTGACCAAGGTGCTCTCCCTTAATCCCTCTGTCTACCAAGGTGAGGAGGGCATCTGTGCAGGAAGGTGGCCCAAAGCACAGTACAGGAACCAGAACATCACTTGGAGGGGGTATTGCATAGCAGAGCTACCAGCACACAGTGAGGAACTGGTGTTCATGGGACAGGGGAGGGGTAGGCTGGCATGGGAACTGCATTCACAAGTGGGGATGGCCTCTGAGAACTCAGACCCCAAGCAAGATGAGGAGGATATCCTCACAGAGAGGGGCAAGGGCTCTCTTGAGTGTCAAGTCCTGAGCAAGGTGAGGAAGGCATCCCCATGGGGGGCTGGTGAGGCTCAAAGTGGGGTTTCAGAGTCAGAACAGGGAAACAAGGGCTGTCACATAGACTGCCTGCCTGCCATTGGGTGTTGGTGCCCAAGCAGGGAGAGGAGAGTTTCCATGCAGTGGGCTGCTCTAAGGGGAAAAGTCAAAACCTGAATGGGAAAGTTTGCACAAGAGAGGGGTTGGTGGCAGTGATGCAAAATTGGTTGTATATCAAATAACTAAGCATACTAAGGACGAATGGAACCACGTTTCTCTCTGTTAGTGAAAGGGATTACAAGCATGACTCAGATGAATACTGTGATGTTAGATTGGAATTCAAGGTATTGGGGTGAGCTTGTAGTTTTCTCTGTATATAGATAGATAGAGCTCAAAATAAGTGTGTGTGTGTGTGTGTGTGTGTGTGTGTGTGTGCACATATACATTCTCTTGCTCTGTCTACTGAAAGAACCTAGAGGAAGGAACATCCCAATAGCGATGAGCACAAGTAAGGCTGAGTTAACTTCTGATGGAAAGGTATCCCAAAATGATGTGGCTATGTTGAAAAGAAACTGTTAGCAATTTCAAGGGTTTTCCACTACTCAAGTCAGGGACAATTTGAGCATCTAAAGTCATAGTGATAGTAATGGAATCCATACTGATACAAAGAGGTAAATAAGTAAATGGAAAGTTTGATGAGGATTAGGATATTACATAGTTTAAAATTACTTCCCTGTAAATATTTATTAATTGCAAAGGACAATAGAGTAACTTTAGCTGTGTAGTGCACGATTCCACTCATATATGACATGATGAAAAAGGCAAAACTACAAGTGTGGAGAATAGATCAGTGGAATTAGGGGTAGAGGGAGGGCTTCACTAGAGTATCACTGCAATAATATTTTATTGTACGATGCAACTGTTCTGCATCTCACCTGTGGTAGTGATCACTTGGTTCTGTGTATTTGAGTAAGCTCGTAGAACTGTGCACCAAAAAGGGAAAATTTACTGTATGTAATTTTTTTAAAAATTAAAAAAAGGTAATTTTACAGTGAAAAAGCCTGAGAGACAGCAGCTTAATCTAACGATCAAATTGCCTATCATCAATAACAGGACAAACTGAAGCCCTGAGGTCCCTGAGGAAGGCAGTGAGAAGAATATAGTGTCTCTTTTGTGAAATTCCTGCCCGAGATGCATAACCTAAGAACTTGTTTAGAGGTTCTAGCAGGGGAACACATCTCTGCCCTTTGGAAGATCAGTCCTCCTCTTTTGGGGAAGTTTGTCCTCTTTGACCCAGAGTGCAACTTGGGGGGGAAGCATGTGGAGTGATGGAGGAAGGGGACACCCGCCTGGCCAGCCAGATCAGATCAATGGTAGCGATCAATGGGGTGACAGAGGTTGTAGCCAGATTGCCCTCACATCCCAAAGATGCATAACCTGAATCTAATCATGAGGGGTCATCAGACTAATCCTGACTGACCGACATTCTGCAGAATACCTGTCCCGTGATCTTTAAAAGTGTCAAAGCCAGGAAAGTCATGGGAACATGGAAAGATATGGAAACTCTTTTATAATTTTCAGCCTATAGATCCTGTACATATTTTATTAGATTCCTATCTAGGTATTTCATTTGGTTTTGAGAACTTATAAATGGTCTTCTGTTTTGTTTTGTTTGGGCTGTGCTCACGGCTTGTGAAAGTTCCTGGGCCCCAGGGATCCAACCCGCGCCACAGCAGTGACCCGGGCCGCTGCAGTGACAATGCTGAATCTTTAGACCACTGAGCCACAAGGGAATGCCTGATCTTGTGTTTTAAATTTTGCTTTGCCCATCTTTGTTGCTAGTATATCAAAGTATATTTGATTTTTGTATGTTGACTTTGTAGCCTGAAACACTGTTGAAGTGTTGTCTTTCAGACTTTTCCTTGAACACACTTTAGAATTCCATTCGACCTCTCTACATTGATTTTTTAAAAAACTGAAACATGGTTGGTATATAATTTTAGGTTAGTTTCAGGTGTACTACATAGTGATTTGACATTTGCATACATTATGAAGCCATCACCATAATAAATCTCACAACCATCTGTTTTCATACAAAGTTATTACAATATTATTGATCATATTCCTTATATTGTATTATATCCCCGTGGCTTATTTATTTTATATATAGTGAGTTTTTTCAGAGTACTAGATTCATTTATTTCTTCATTTATTTTAATAGTGTTTGCTTCTAAGTACAACCGTCTTAGCTTTGTCATTGTTTTTTTTTAATTTCCTTTTTTTTTTCTTTTTGTCTTTTTAGGGCCACACTGTGGCATATGGAGGTTCCCAGGCTAGGGGTTGAATCAGAGCTGCGGCTGCAGTCTTACACCACAGCCACAGCAACTCCCAGCCACATCTGCAGCCTACACCACAGCTCATGGCAACGCCAGATCCTTAACCTTCTGAGTGAGGCCAAGGATCAAACCTGCATCCTCAAGGATGCTAGTCAGATTCATTTCCGCTAAGCCATGATGGGAACTTTGTCACTGTTGACGGTGATGATTTATTGTTTGTTTATATTGTGCTAAGAACATTTAACATAATATCTACATTCTTAACAAAATGTAAGTGTGTAATACAGTATTGTATAGGCATGATACTGTACAGGAGATATCTAGAAATTGCTTGTCTTGAATAACTGAAACTTTCTATCTATCGAATAACAATTCCCCATTTCTTCCTCCTCCCAGTCTCTGGCAACTTGCCACTTTCTGCTTCTATGAGTTTGACGATTTTATTTTTTAATTGTTTAAAAAATATTTTTACATCTGCTAACCCCAGCCTCTCACTCTATCCCTCCCTCAGTCTCCTTCCCCTTGGCAGCCACAAGTCTGTTCTCCTTGTCCATGAGTCTGTTTCCGTTTTGTAGATAGGTTCATTTGTGCCATATTTTAGATTCCTCATATAAGTGATATTGCATAGTATTTGTCTTTCTCTGACTTACTTCACTTAGTATGATAATCTCTATTTGCGTTCATGTTGCTGCAAATAGCATTATTTCATCCTTTTTAATGGCTGAATAGTGTTCCATTGTAAATATGTACCACATCTTCTTAATCCATTCATCTGTTGATGGACATTTAGATTGTTTCAATGTCTTGGCTATTGGGAATAGCATTACAATGAATATAGGGGTGCATGTATCTTTTCGAATTATAGTTTTGTTTAGATATATGCCCAGGAATGGGATTGCTGGATCATACAGTAGTTCTATATTGAGTTTCCCAAGGAACTTCCATATTGTTTTCCATAATGGCTGTACCAACTTAAATTAGCGGATATAAACTGTTATACATGGAGGGGATAAACAACAAGGTCCTACTGTATAGCACAGAGAACAATATTCAGTGTCCTATGATAAATCATAATGGAAAATAACATTTTAAAAAGAGTGTGTAGGAGTTCCCGTCATGGCTCAGTGGTTAACGAATCCTACTAGGAACCATGACGTTGCTGGTTCAGTCCTTGGCCTTGCTCAGTGGGTTAAGGATCCGGCATTGTCGTGAGCTGTGGTGTAGGTTGCAGAAGCATCCAGGATCCTGCGTTGCTGTGGCTGTAGCGTAGGCCGGCAGCTACAGCTCCTGTTAGACCCCTAGCCTGGGAACCTCCATATGCCATGGGTGCGGCCCTAGATAAGGCAAAAAAACAAACAAAAAAAAGTGTGTATATGTGTATAACTGAATCACTTTCCTGTACAGCAGAAATTAACATAGCACTGTAAATTAACTATACTTCAACAAAAAATTTTCCCACACTTATGCTAATTTCCTTAGGCTACATTCATAGAAGTAGAAATTGCGGCTTGGAGTTATTTCATCATTTGCTAATCTGAAAGGTGGGAAATGTTACTTTGTTTAATTTGCTTTTCTTTGATGATTGTCCAGACTAGAAAAAAAAAAGGAAATGGTGTTACTATATAGTGAATTATAAAATATTCATACTCTGTTATATTTTCCACCTAGAAAATTCCATTAGAGTTTTAATGAGAGGTGCTTGGAAAATGTATGATTAAAATTTTCATGGCATCGAGAGTTCCCATTGTGGGTCAGAGGGTTACGAATCTGACTAGTATCCATGAGGACGAGGGTTCAATCCCTGGCCTTGCTCAGTGGGTTAAGTATCCCTCATTCCATGAGCTATGGTATAGGTTGTGGACATGGCTTAGATCCTGCGTGTCTGTGACTGTGGCGTAGGCCAGCAACTACAGCTCCAATTAGACCCCTAGAAAGCAAAAAAAAAAAAAATCATAGCATATAAAAATAAATAAATACACAAACATTGGGGGAAACAAATAATCTCCATATAGTACTATATAATTCTGTTTATCCTTAAATATTAAATATTTGGTTTATTTCTGTTTTATCACTCCAATATTTTCTGTATTGTCAACCCTAGCATTATCATTTTTTATCACATTAAAAAAGCAAGTTGAAGGTTGTGTGTGGCATAAAACATTAAAAAAAAATGCCTGTTTGAGATCATTTTCTCCCTTAATTTCAATTCATCTATTCATATTTAGATTATGGTAGCTTATATTTACTCCACTTCCTACTCACATTTCTTACTATGTGCCCCAAAATAGTGTAAGGATGTTCAAATCCTACTTTGCTTGCTAGGCTTCCTATTATTGTCTGTATGGGGTGTTAGGAGTATCCTTATGAAATATCTAATGTTAAGCAATTACCTCATGTAATTTGTATTATTTTTCCATTAAAGTATCAACCTTTGACTTTAAAAAAAAGCAAGTTGAAAGCTTATGAAAGAGTACTTTAGTGGTAATAATTTCCAAAATACACAAAAATATGAAAAGGAAAATTTCATGTTTTTCAGTTAAAATATTTCTATAAATTATTTTTCATATTATTTTCCATTATGGTTTATTACAGGATATTGACTCTAGTTTCCTTTGCTACATAGTAGGACTCTGTTGCTTATCCATTCTATACATAGTAGTTTTCATCTTCCAACCCAAACTCCCAGTCCTTACCACCACTTCTTCTCCCCCTTGGACCACAAGTCTGTGAGTCTATTTCTATTCTGTAGATAGGTGGATTTGTGTCATATTTTAGATTTTACATGTAAATGATATCATATGGTATTTGGAGTCTGACTATTTTAGATACCTTATGTAAGTGGAATCATGGTATTGGTCCTATGACTGGTTTATTTCACTTAGCATAATGTCCTCTAGGTTGACCTATGTTGTCACATGTAGTGGGATTTCTTTCTTTTTTAAGGCTGAATGATATTCCATTGTATGTTTATACCACACTTTCTTTATCCATTCATCTGTTAATGGAACTGTAGGCTATTTCCACATCTTGACTATTGTATGCTGTAATGAACATTATATCTTGGAGACAATACCTCTGCAAATATCTCTCTCAGGTCCTGATTTCAATTATTTTTAATAAATACTCAGAAAGGGATTGCTATTTCATATGGTAGTCCTACTTTTAACTTTTTGAGGAACTTTCATACTGTTTTCCAGAGTTTTTGCATCATTTTGTATTCCCACCAACAATGTACAAGGGTTCTAATTTCTCTACATCCTCACTAAAACTCAACACTATATAACAGAGTTTATTTTCCTTCACATTACATGTGATTTACAAATCAGTGACCAAACTTCAACCTGTGAGTCTAACTCGCATGGAACCCAGACTGAAGGAACAGTCCCTGTATAGGTCCTGCCATTCTCATGGAAGAAGGAAAAGAATAAGAGAACATGCAGAAACTTACAATGCCACTTCAAGCTCCTGTCAGACTGACAAAGTGTCACTTCTACTTATATTTCACTGACCAAAGACCAGCATGATGTCAATGGGGTAGGGAAATATATTCCTTCTAGAGGAAGGCCTGCAAATCACAGGGCAAAAGATGAGGGGAGGGAAAGATATATAATTCTTACCCAGAGAGAGGGATCAAATAATTGAGAACAACAATACATTATTAAAGCATTTCCAAAGAGTAAGGACATTTTCCTACAGAATCACAACCCATTGTCATCTCTAACAAAACTAACAATAATTCCATAATTCATTTAAAATTATTGTATATTTAAAATTTTCCAATTATCTCAAAACTGTGTTTAAAATTTTACTTGTTTAAACCAAAATCCAATGAAGAACGAATGTAACATGATTACATATCTTAAAGATTTTTAAAATCTGGGACAGTCAAGAGACTCCATTTTTTTTTATCATGAGACAGGTTTTCAAGAGACTTGGGCAGCAGTTTGTTTTACCTTCTGGATTTGTTTGGTTGACTCCTCGTGATGTCAATTTAACCTGTTCTTCCATCCCCAGATTTCTCATTAAATGAAAATTAGATGTAAATAATCAGTCAAACTCTATTCAAATATTTTTGGCAAGAATATTCACAAGTAATACTGTGTTGTTCATATTACATCACACCAGGAAGCATATATGTCTTGCTGTTTTACTATGAAGGATGATAAGATTGATCACTGAGTTAAGGTGATGACAACCTGATTCCCCCAATGATAAATTTTTCTGTTTTGTAATTATCACACCTGTGGTGTGATACTCATGAACTGTGTGAATAGTTGGTTCCCTACGAACCTTTCATTCAAAGCCTTTGGCATCTATTGATGAGTCTGCTTGAATTAATTGTTTTGCGTTGCAATAAAATGATCATTTTTAATCATTATTTTTACATTTGTTAGCTGGCAATATTGTGTAAAGAAGGGCATTCTTTAACATTATATCTGTATATTTATGAGATGACTAGATGGACACATAGCTATTAGATTAAAAAATAAAACTCTTAGGATCCTATATATTGAGTTTTTAATCTTACTTTTAAAAAACTACTATATCATAAACACACATATATATATATCAAAACAGTTTTGATGACTGTATAATATGCATCATAGTGATGAATGACCATTATGAGTATTGATCTAATATATAGAATCTGTATGCTGAAAATAAAACAGTCCTTGATATTCATTACTTTGACATTTTTAAAGGTTACAGGGAAAGTATTTGGTACCATGTCTATTAATTTGAATTCAATAATTTCTCATGATTATATTTATGTTTTGCATCTATAATTTATATAATTCTGGAAATTTCTACCTGATTCTTTAAAAAAACCTTTCTCATTTTGCTGTTGGGACTCCCTGTTGGTTCACCCACTTTGGCAATATTTTCCTATAGATTCTCTATCCTGTTTATTGTACTTGTTTCAGCTAATTCCAACATATGAGTCACTTGTGGATCTGATTCTACTGACCTCTTAGTTACAGGTCACTTTTTTTTACTTCTTTGCATGTGTAATATATAAATTTTTGCCGTAGACTAGTCACTGTGAATAAAATGTTGTAGAAAGCCTGGGTTAAGTCATCTTCCTCTAAAGAACATTGCATTTTATTGTGGCAACAGTTAAATTACTTTCAGATTGTCTTGATTCTTGGGGGCTTAGTTTTAGTCTTCATTAGGGAAGTTATATTCAGCTTTTCCTTTGGCCCTCAGATGTGGTCTTTATTCCTAAGGGTTAGGTCTTCAGGAATGTCAGGAGAAAGCTCTAGGTATATGCTAAATTCCTCTAATTTGGTTCAACTAAAATGCCAAACTTAAACACCAGAGTCCTAGGCAGCTGCTAAAATCTTAGCTCCGTTCCTTAGTCTCTGTTTTGCTGAGTTTCTTGAAGTCTTGTTCTGTCCTGATTTAGGAATCAGTCAAGAATTAAAGGGCTATTTATATGAAAACTTTGCATCTCCTTCTTTTCTGACTTTTTGACTTTTTCCTTTCTGGGTTGTCCCCCTCACTCCTGATTTCCAGTTCTGCCGTATCATTTCCAAAACTCTGACCTCTGTCTCATCAGTCTAGTAAAAATGATACTCTCAGCTTGAGCTCTATTTGCTCAGGCACTGTGGTAAACTATGAAATGCCCTCCAGAGGAAAAGCTGATTAAATGTGGGTCTCACCCAGAAGGCGTCCTTTTTCAGGGATAATATTCTTTACATTTCTCCCTACTTTGGGCTGCTCTTGAGTGCCTTCACAGTTATTTTTTAATATTTTGTCCAGGATTTACAATTGTTATTGGCAAGAGAGTTAATCTAATATAGGCTATGCCTAAAACTGGATAAGTGTGTTTTGATTCAAGGTTATTTAGAATTCACTATAAAGATGAAGAAGTTAATTAAACAAGCCATAGCAATACTTATGTTTTAACAAATTTGCTTCTGTTTGGTACTTTAGGTGTTTGTGATGTTTAATAGAATTTGGCATGTCAGTTTTGTGATTCTAACTTATAATGTGTAATTAAATAATTTGTTCAAATTTATTGGTTAATGTTTAAACCTCACTTATTTATAAACAGTATGGGAAAAATTAAAAGCATTTTAGATTCATATTTATATTCAACTTATTGGATTTACAAATATTCCTAAACATTTCAGAGAGGTCTCCCTGTAAATCAGATATTGAAATACTTAAAGTGAAAGTTGACTAAATTAAATTTAAAATTCAATTTGAAATAATTAAAACATTTAACTAAATTTGTAAATAGTACCAAAATTAATACAAGTGCCTTAGTAATGATTATTAGACTTTTCTACATTTATAAGGAAAATAAGAAAGTGCTTAATATTATAAATTGAACTAGGGTTTTATATTTGTAATTTTAATAAGCTGAACAAATAATTTTAAACCAATATTCTAAATGAACATTTGTTGACATAAACTCCATGGATTTGGACTCTACAAAGACGTGGTTAAAATTGCCCTGGGTCACAATTTAGTTAATGTCTGTTATCCTCAATTTCTTCTGTTATCCTGAATTTCTATATCTATACAAAGGGGAAATGATGCCTTCCTAAAAGTACATGTTTCAAAAAATTATAGTGTTCACGATGGTAATAGTGGTGATTAATGACAATATTTTTAAACGAGAATTGTAGAACAATGTATATAGTATGATTCCATTTTTTGGTTAAAAAATAAGATATGTAAAGATAGTTATTAAAAAATCTCAGGAGATTATATAGGTGACTTTAATTTTTATATACCATTATCTATCATTTATGATTTTCCCATAGTGTAAATATATTATGATATCTGTTTGTAGTATGTATATGTGTGTGTGTTCATATATTAAAACTTTTAGTTGTAGTTGTTTTGTGCGGTAGGATTATGAGTAATTTTCACTGCATATTTCTTAATTTTACTTATTTTCTGTACAGATATAACATGATCAGCATAAACACATACCCGAGCTTTTTTTTTAAGGGCCACACCCTCAGCATATGGAGGATCCCAGGCTAGGGGCTGAATCCAAGCTGTAGCTGCTGGTCTACACCACAGACACAGCAATGCCAGATCTGGGCCATGTCTGCAACCTATTCTACAGCTCACGGCAATGCTGGATCCTTAAGCCACTGGGTAAGGCCAGGGATCGAACCTGTGTCCTCATGGATGCTAGTCAGGTTTGTTTCCTTTGAGCCATTACGGGAACTCCCCTGAGCATTTTAAAATCATGAAAAAGACATTTTTCTGTGATTTTCACCTTTCAGAGAGATCTTACCACAAGGGTTTAGGGAGATAGAAGTCATGTTCAGTATACTCCATCACACAACCTTTTCCATAAGTCCTTCTGGGGAGCTCCCATCATGGCTCAGCAGAAATGATTCTGACTAGCATCCATGAGGATGCTCAGTGGGTTAAGGATCTGGTGTTGCTGTGGTGTAGGTTGCAGATGCAGCTCAGATCTGGCATTGCTGTGGCTGTGGTTGTGGTGGGAGGCTGTAGCTCTGATTCGACCCCTAGCCTGGGAACTTCCATATGCTGCAGTTGCAGTGCTAAAAAGACAAATATATATATATATATATATATATATGTATATATATATATGTATATGTATATGTATATATGTGTGTGTGTATATATATGTGTGTGTGTGTGTGTGTATATATATACACACACACACACACACACACACACACACACACATATATATATATATATATATATATATATATATATATATCCTTCTGTAGTGTACTAGCTTTGACACCAGGTGTAAACTGATTTCCATCCACATATACTTCATTCCTGCCAGCAAATGTGGTCTTGCTTCACACAGTTATGGATGTGCATGCATTTGCCTGAGTCTCTTAGTAGAGTGAGTGTCTTGAGAAAACTTATAAGTAGGAGGGAGCCTTGTGTTCTTTCCTTTTCTCACTTTTCCCTCTTCCTGCTGTCTTATAAACACCTTAAACCCCCTTGAGCCCCTCCACCCTACCCCCACCAATTCCCTTCCCATCCCAGGGGAAATTTCCAAATCTGTCTCTTAAACTTCTTACTCTTCCTAGGACCTAGGTCAGAATATCCAAATGTCCATTGGACACTCCCACCTCAAATTCAGCAAACCAAACACTGGGAGTTTCATAGCCTGCTGACCAGCTTTTTTTTTTTTTTTTTTTTTGTAACAATTAATGGGATCTCCGATTTACGTAACCAGATAAATGTACTTAATCTCCTATGTCATTTCCTCCTGGAGGCTTTTCCTGACCTTCTTTCTTGCAGAGAATAAACTTTCCCTCACCTGGTCAATGGCACATACACCTCTTAGAGTATCTCTCACTATGGACCATGACACTTTGCTTATACTTTTTTTTTTTTTTTGTCCTTGACAAGATCATATATTCTTTGAAGCTATGACTATATCAGGGTATCCCAGAAGTGACTGCAAAGCCTGTAAGATGTTTCCATCACTTATTAATGGTCTTGAAGCAAAAACAATGCACTTTACCCCCCTACTGAGTAGAGGCAACACTTCTTTACAGAGGAATCCCAAATAATATATGTAGATACCCCCACCTCCTACTCCAAGTATGGGCTGGACTGTTACTCACTTCCAAAGAGTAGCATATAATAAAAATACTAATTTATAGTACAGAAATCTTGTAAACACCACCTTTATCAAACGATGAAGCTTAACATCATCAGTGATGAGAAAACACCTGACAATCCTAGATTGAGGGGCATTCTACAAACACCCGACCTGTACTCCTCAAAAGTGCCAAGGTCATTAGAAAAAAAATTAAAAAGGAAAGACTTCAGAAACTGCTACAGACCAGAGGAGACTCAGGAGAAATAATAACTAAGTGTAATGTGGGATCCTGCATTGGACCTTGGGACAGAAAAAAGATGAACTGATGAAATCTGATAAAATCTGGAGTTTAGTTCATGATAATGTAGCAATGTTGCCTTTTTAGTACTGACAAATGTGCCATGGTAATTTAAGATGATATTTGGGGAAAATGAAACTGGGTAAATGAAGAGCTCTCTTTACTATAGTTGCAGTTTTCTGTAAGTCTAAAATTTTTTCAAAATTAAAAGTTTATTTTAAAAAATCCTTTCCCCACATACTAGACCCTCTGTAAAGCCTGAAAGGTTAAACAGCACTCTTTGGTTATAAACGGTACCGGGTTAGTTAGAAACTGTGTAGTAGAGATGAGCAGTTAATGCGACATAATTTATTTTTATTTTATACTGATTATAATGGTCTGTGCAAGAGAATGCCAATTGCCTGCACATCCATGCTTTACTAACAGAACCCACATTGGCACTTAGCTGAACGGCTATATTTACTGCTTCCCTTGTAGCCTGGGGTGACCCTGTAACTAACTTCCGGTCAGCGCTATGGAAACAAGAAGTGCATGCCATTTCCAGGAAGTCTCCTTCAAAGGTATGGGAGCTCCTTTCCTCTGACCTGCCGCTGGGATGAGAAGCCGGAGGACCTGGGGTGGCACATAGAGGCGAATGGAGCCACAAGGGGGCTTGAGTCTGGGTCTTTGAAGACATCTCGGGAGTGTCATACCCAAACCTGACTAAACCTGATCAGACACATCCATTTTTTAAAAGGGAAAAATTCAGGAAAGTATATAGGCGCATATGAAAGAAAATAAAAATGACCAATAATTCTGCAAAGAATTACAGATAGAAAGGGTTGGGTTTGGCATATCTAGTACCACTTACGAGAGAAATAGATACATATTAGATTAAAAAAAAACTCTTAGCATCCCACATGTGGAATTTTCCATCTTACTTTTAAAAACTTAATATTACATCATGGGCACTTTTCTATATATTTATTTTTTGAAAATATTGTCTTGAAGTTTGTACAATATGTATTATAGTGATGAATGACTATGATGAGTTATGAATTTGTTGTCACACAGACTTGTGTTAGAGTCTCACTTGGGCTATTGACTGCGTAACCTGAGGCAATCGTGTCACTTCTTAAAAATAAATGGAGATACCTTTTAGAGTTATTGGGAGGATTAAATTAGTTAATGCAGATAAAATCTCTAGCACAGGGTCTGTGTCTTAGTAAGGTCTTAATAAATATAAACTATTATGATTATCCTTATGATCCTTTAACTAGTTCACTCTTCATGGATAGTTAACCTGTCAGGGTCTAATTAAGAAACAGACAATCAACTATAGTTTAATTTTTTTTAAAAAAGAAAGAGCATATGAGAATTTAGAACAGAAGGAATTAAACACAGGCACTGCTTACAAAGGTGTCAGGAAAGCTGAGAAATGTAGTAGAATTTGGATTACCCAAAGATTAGCAGTAGCAAGAAGGCATTACCACTGCCAGGTGTAGAGAGAGATGGAAAAGACAGGGTAACCAGAGCCCAGGGGCCAAGGTCACCTGGTAGAAGTTACAATCATGGCAGACCTTTCCTAGGGAGGCTGGAACCATGGAGGAAATTCAGCTACTTCTGGAGATGCCAGCTGACATGAGGAGGGCTGGATTTTCCCACTCCCACATTATAATATCCCTCCAGAACCTCCTATTGCAAACCCATCAAGGGGCCTAGGATATGAAGTCTTCAGGCATTAGCCTTGAGATACAGAGCAGAGCAGAAGAGGATCTGGATGGAAAGGATCAGATAGAAACAGACTCAGGACCAGCATAATCCACCCCTTTTAATATTCAACATTTATTCTTACCTCCCACCTATATTTAATAATGTCAAATGTGAAACACCACCCCCTGCAAATGCCTTCTTCTTCTCTCTAGTAAGAGGAGGTGCAAATCCCATCGGTCATTATATTCATCTTGGGTCCAAGATCTCCAGGTAAATTTCTGCCCTCCCCACTAGTTTGGATGTGCTACTCATGGCCTAGTGAATTCATCATGAAATTAAGCACCGACAGCATTCTTCATATAAAATATGGTGGGGAGAGGAAAAGGGAAAAATGATCATCAATAATTAATAGGTACGTAAATTATATACACACCCTTCAGTTCTTATTTCTCGAACTGGTCAAATATAATTTTTTTCATTGATATTCCATTAACCGTTCCATGTTACCCTGGCCCTCAGTCAGTATTTTGGCTATTTGGGGTTATTTACTTGATGGAAAATACCTTCATACCTAAATGGTCTGAGTGCTTCCTTGTTTTCCCATGGCTTTATTGGATTACTTCAATCTTCAGCTGAACTTTAATATTGGACAGGCACTTACTATTCTTCAGCTCTTTCCAGACACTAAATGGCACCTGTGACTCCCATATGTCCTAGATATGGTCATTCTGGCACAGATGTGTAGAGCAACTTAACTTTCCTTTGATATTTGATAACAATAACCCCAGACAGTAAATTCTCCTCTCTCAGCCTGACAATTCAGTGACCTGCGGAATCCTAAATGGTCAGGTGGCATATTCAACTTCAAGTTTAATGGGACCATTATTTTATCTCCTGAAGAAACAAGATTTTCCTGAGGACATAGATTGCAGAACTAGCAGAGCCCAAGGTTTTTGGATGGGAGACAGGAGCTCTTCCAGGGATTTATCAGACAGAACGGTGAGAGTGGCCTCGCCCAGTTTTACACCTTAGTTCCCAGACCTTCTAGGGCAGCACTTCAGCCTTGCAGGTGTTACTCCCAGAAGAGGCCTCAGGAGTCTTTGGCAGCTCCATCTCTGTTTTATTAGGGTACCTGCTTCTGGGTGATGGGCTGTGTGAGAAGACCAGTGAATTTCACAGGCAGGAGTCTATTGATGCATTTCTCTTGCTATGAAGTGAGTATTTTGGTTTAAAAAATGTTATATGTGATTTAACCCTGGTAAATAAGATTTTGTATAACTCCAAAAATGGTATGCTCACAAAAGGATGGCGGGCAGGGAAGACAAACCAGTACTCCAAAGTAGGTGTTTATCCCATTTAAGACAAATTGCTAAGTCCAGTGCGACCTAGTTGCTAATGGGTAATTGACTAGTAATAGATCCTCCTGGGAAATAGTGTTCAACCTTGGTCTCTGCTGTTATCTGATCTAATCTAGATTCCTAATTGCATTTGATGGATGTGGCCACCTTAATATTAAGAGACTCCTTTGCAATGAATGCCCTTTCGTGAACATTCCCGTGGCACACAAATGTCCTCACATTCTATGCCTATTTCTGATGTCCATCCTCGTACCTCTTATACAAACTTTCTTGTCACCAATCTTACAATCTTATTCTTTCCTAATTCCTAACCAGCTGTTAACCACTGTCCCAAGCCCAGTGTACATCCACTTTTCAGGTAATTCTTCTACCATGTATAGTGGACAGCCACGAGAAGTGCTCCAAGCTCTGGCTACTGGTTGGAATTCCCTTTACCTTAGTCTTTTGGGGCCATGCCTAACTGGGCTGTAATATGGCAGCATCCACTTCTGGCCAGAGCTCTTGTAAACCAGGTCCAAGTTTTTTCTTTCTCCATAAACTGGACAAAGGGAGGTCTTTATAAGGGCACAGATGTGAAGTGAAGGAAGACTAGCACTACAGCAGAAGGTGGTAGATGTAACCAGCTGTGCCTTCCAGGTCTACTTGAACATGTTCTCATAGGTACCACTTCTATTGAAAAGAAATTGTTTCTACACATAGATTAGAGAGCACTCAATTATGATAGGAAGCTCAAGCCACATAGTCACTGGGAGTCTGTGGTATAGTAGATATGGTGGCACCCTGCCCTTCTGCCCCAGTCCAGGACTGTGACACTCATTACTAACCTCCTGTAAGGACACTCATTACAGGAACATTATCACAGTTGATTACCCTCTGGAAATATCCCAAAGCCTGTGGAAGCAGCCTTGTTCAAAATTATACCCCCTCCCTGGGGAAAGCTCACATCTAGAACTTCGTTGATGTGGCAATACCAGGCTCCTTTTCCCCTTCAAGGCAAGATGACTTTATAGAGACATTTCAACACCAGAACCCTTTGTGTGACCAGCTGTGGCCTCTGTTGCAACTACATCATAGTTCAACGTCTCTCCTTGCCCAATCCTGACTCTTTCACTCTCCTACAGTTGTTGCACCCAAGTGCAGTCCCCAATACACCTCCCGTGCACCGATCTCCATTTCAGAGTTGACTTTCTGGGGAATCAAACACATGGTAAAATGTTCAGACTCTATGAAGTCTTTTAGGAATGCCAGGATATTCTTCTCAAAGGAAGAATACTTATCAGCTCAGAAACACACAGCTTTGCTTCAAAATTCTATAGGATTTGGTTGGTAGATGCAAACTATTACATTCAGAATGGATAGACAACAAGGTTGTACTGTATAGCACGGGGAACTATATCTAATCTCCTGGGATAGACCATGATGGAGAAGAATATTTTAAAAGAACATATGTGTGTACATACATACATATATATATATATATATATATATATATATATATATATATATATATAACTGACACCAATCATGTATATGTATATATACAATAATATATATTATTTTTATTTTTTAATTTCTGCTTTCATCTTTATTTATTTATTTATTTATTTATTTGCTTTTTAGGGCCGCACCCGCGGCATATGGAACATCTCAGGCTAGGGGTCAAATCAGAGCTATAGCTGCCAGCTTACACCACAGCAATGCAGGATCCAAACCCTGTCTGCGACCCATACCACACTCACAGCAACCCTGGACTCCAAACCCACTGAGTGAGGCCAGGGATCAAATCTGCAACCTCATGTTTCCCAGTCGGGTTCATTTCTGCTGCACTACAATGGGAATTCATATATATATATATATATATATATATATATATATATATATATATATTTACACACGCACACATATACATATATATATATATATCACTGGGCTGTACAGCAGAAATTGGCACAGCACTTTAATTTAAAAAAATACTTTAATTTAAAAAAATTAAAAAAGAAAACAAAACTATATGGGACTGTGCTGTGATCCTCGTATTCCACAAAACTTTGAGTACTGTTGCATCTATTGGGTCATAAGCCTGAGCAACAGCCTGGACCTACTAAAGAATCCTTCTTACTCTGAGCCCCACCTAAAACTCACAGATTACTTGGTGGGTAGGTTGGACCATGACATTCAAATAAAGAATATATACTCTCTGAAATCCAAAGAAGTTCAGGAATGGTACAAGTAGTTCAATAAAATACATGAATTTAAAAATTTTTTAATTTTACTGAAGTATAGTTGATTTATAATATGCTAATTTCTGCTGTACAGCAAAGTGATTCAGATATATATATTCTTCCTCGTACTCTTTTTTATTATAGTTTATCACCAGTTATTAAACATAGTTCCCTATGCTATACAGTAGGACTTTGTTGTTTATCCATCCTACATATACTAGTTTACTAGTTTGCATCTGCTAATCAATCTCAAACTCCCAGTGCTTCCCTCCCTCACCCCCTCCCCCTTGGCAACCACAAATCTATTCTCTATGTGTGTGAGTATTTCTGTTTCGTAGATAGGTTCTTTTGTGTGGCGTTTTAGATTCCACATACAAATGATATTATATGGTATTTGTCTATCTCTTTCTGACTTACTTTGCTCTATATGATAATCTCTCGGTTCATTCATATTGCTGCAAATGGCATTATTTCATTCTTTTAAATGGCTGAGTAATATTCCGAGATATTATATATATACATATGCATGTGTGTGAAGATATATATATATATATATATATATATATATATATATATATATATATCTCACATATTCCTTATCCATTCACCTTTTTCTTTTTGTCTTTTTAGGGTTGCATATGGAGGTTCCCAGGCTAGGGATCAAATTAGAGCTATAGCTGCTGACCTATACCACAGCCACAGCAATGCCAGATCCTTAACCCACCAAGTGAGGCCAGGGATCGAACCTGTGTCCTCATCGTTGCTAGTCAGATCCATTTCCACTGAGCCATGACGGGAACTCCATTCACTCACATGCTGATGGACATTTAGGTTGTTTCCATGCCTTGACTACTGTAAATAGTGCCACTATGAACATAGGGGTGCATGCAGCTTTTTGAATTAAAGTTTTGTCTGGTTAATGCCCAGGTGTGGGGTTGCTGGATCATATGACAACTGTAGTTTTAGTTTTGGGAGGAACCTTCATGCTTTTTTCCATAGTGACTGCACCAATCTACATTCCCACCAACAGTGAAATAGGGTTCCCTTTTCTCCACAGCCTCTCTAGCTTTATTATTTGTAGGCTTTTAAATGATGGCCATTCTGACCGGTGTAAGGTGGCACCTCATTGTCATTTTGATTTACGTTTCTCTAATACTTAGCAATGTTGAGCATCTCTTCATGTATCTATTGGCCATCTGTATGTCTTCTTCGGAGAAATGGCTATTTAGGTCTTCTGCCCATTTTTCAATTAGGGGTTTTTTTTGGTTACTCAGTTGTGTGAGCTGTTTGTTTTTTGGAAATTAAGTCCTTGTCAGTTGCATCATTTGCAAATATTTTCTCTCAGTCTGTCCCAGTCTGTAGGTTGTCTTTTTGTTTTGTTTATTGTTTCCTTTGATGTGAAAAAGCTTTTAAGTTTGATTAGGCCCCATTTGTTTATTTTAGCTTTTATTTCTATCGCTTTGGAAGACTGAACTAGAAAACGGTGGTATGATTTATTTCAGAGAATGTTTTGCCTGTTTTCTCTTCTAGGAGTTTTGTTGTGTCATGTCTTAAAATTTAATTCTTTAAGTCATTTTGAGTTTGTTTTTGTGACATTTATTTTATAAACACTTATTAATGTCTACATATGTCAGTCACTCTGGAAGATGCAGGAAAAAAATGCAAAGTGGGTTCACCCTTGGAAGAATGTCATCTAGTCAGTTGCAAAGCAATATGAGCCATGACAATGGCTCTTTGTGGGCAGCACCATAATGCATTAAGGTATGAAGTGCAGTGAGCTTACAGGAAGAAAGTAATCATTCCTGCCCTGACTGGCTGAATACAAGGAGTAGGTGTTATGTGGTTCTATTAAACTACAGGATGATCAGGTCAGAAAACAACAAGGTATTTTATTGAGGCCAAACATGAAAGGTGTTAAGATATTTAATGACCCTGAGATTGAAGCTTTCCTAAGTACATATTTCACCTATCAGACAAATTTGCTTTCTGAGTTTGGGTCCTAAAAAATGCAACAGAATGAATCTCTGCTTCTCCTGCGTGGAGGGGGACATTTAAAAATAATTAAGATAATTTCTGATTTCTTTTCAAAACAATAATAAAATCTTCACCATTGTCATTTTCTGTTGATGGCCTGCATTGAACAACTGCATTAAACAACTATACGCTTAATTATAAATTATGTTCTGGTAGATTTTTGGACATATAATATCGGTACCAAATTTTGAGAGTTGAGTACAGCCTTTCTTTCATCTCTTCCTTATTTATTTATCTACTTATTGGCCACCCGGGACATATGCAGTTCCTGGGCCAGGGATCAGATCCAAGCCATAGCTGAGACCTAAGCCAAAGCTGAGGCAACACCAGATCCTTAACCCACTGTGCCAGGCCAGGGATCGAACATGCATCCCTGTGCTCCCAAGATGCTGCTGATCCCACTGCGCCACAGTAAGAACTCTCTTTTGTCTCTTTTTGATGAATCAAAGTAAGATACCAAGAACACCCTAGCACTAATTCTCATTCATTATTCCTAAAGTTTTTTTTTTTAACTAGAAATTCTTTTTGTAAATAAAATCAGAAGATGTTCAGCAACTTGGAGCAACAATCTATATACAATATCTTGCATATTCCTAAGTCAAATGCAATCAGGATTGAATAATTTATATTTTGCTACTGACACCAAAGACTATTTTGAACATTGTTTTCACTAAGAAGGAATTTCTCTAATGTCATTTTTCTAAACCAACTTGCATGCACACACACACACAGTTATTTAAATGTCTTACAGTATCACAGCTAATATCATTTTTTTATAACTAATATCTTAATGCTTAGTATATACTTGAGGTAATGTTGATAGTTAATAGTGTTTGTAAACGTTATCTCTAATAATAGTCTTTTTTTCTTCTAGTTTTATTAAGATATAATTGACATATAGCACTGTATAAGTGTAAAGTGTACAGCATAATGGCTTACATATCTCATGAAATACTTATCACAAGTTTAGAGAACATCATCTCATACAGATACATAACTAAAGAAATAGAAACAATGTATTTTTTCCTTTTGATGAGAACTCCTAGAATTTACTCTTAATAACTCTCATATATAACATACAGCAGCATTAATTATATTTTCTAATAGTCTTCTTGATAGATTCAACCCTTTTTGGCTGACTGTCAGACCTGGATGATTGCTGTTTTCAGTCTTGTACATTGGCTGGAGTTATGTAAGGTCTGCCTGTTTTCTGTTATTCACTTGTGCTTGCTTTGTTAGTATTATCTTTGATCCCAGGTCCTGTTAAAGGCCAAATTTTACAACATTTGCAGAGGGTTACTGAAGTTAAAAAGGAGATAATAGAGCCTATAAATCCATGTACTTTAGTGCATTGCTGTGAGCTGGAAGAGAGGAAATTCCCAAGGGCTCTGCTGTCAGCTGCTTCACGTCATGGTGCCACCTCTCAACTCCCACCTCCTGAGCTTCTCCTGGAGAACACGTGGATGTCTTATGTTGAGGTGAGGATCCTAGCGTCAACCTAACTATTACAAAATCAAACCTGGATAAAGACTGCAAGACAGCCTATAAATTTTCATATAACAGCATATTAAAGTGTATTCATAGGGTTTCAGATTCTACATTGCAACCAACCTAAAAAAAAAATAATAGTAACCACGAGGATCCAAAAAAGCTATTGAAATATTCCTCCCTTTTCTAATTACAAATCTATATAAAATCAGAGTATCTTCATATTCTTCTACTAAAGGACATATTATATCAAATTAAATGCAGAAGCAGATATAAGAATCTGGCTGCCTTTTAAAAGGCCAGCCCTTAACCGGATTTGTAAAAATTAATGATTTAGTTTTTCTCACTAAATTCTTTTACTTTTTAAAATAAAGTTATTTTTCAAGAGTTCTCTTGTGGTGCAGTGGGTTAAGGATCCAGCGTTGTCACTGCAGTGGCTAGGGTCTCTGCTGTGGCACAGGTTCAATTCCTGGCTCAGAACTTCCACATGCCTCAGGTGTGGCCAAAACAAAAACAAACAAAAAAGAAAATGTATTTTCCATAAAATATGTTAATGTTAAAATGTAATGGGTTGTTATAATTTTAAATGATAAATAAATAATTTTAAATTATCAGATTTATTTTCTAATATCAGCATCGATATATATAACTCTCATAAACAAAAGCTCTTAGAATACCCAATGATTTTGAAAACACAAAAAAGCAGAGCAAATGAATGTACCACAGTAACACTAGAAACATAGATAAATTTTATAAACACAATAAAGGGTAAAAATAAAATTTGCAACACTAGTATGATGTTTGTTTAAAAGATTCAAGTAGCGATATCAGCATCATGACTGGATAAGATGTCCCTTGTTTGTGTCACCTCTGCCAACAACAATTCATTCACAAACAAAAGTGCCTTTGTGGGAGCTGTGGGATCTAGCACCGTACACCAAAGAACCTGAGAGGAGGCTCACCCACCTGTGCAGTGGATAATAGGTATGTATACTTCCACTGCAGCTGTGAACCCTGTAGTGTCCATGAACAGACTCCAACTTCTCTTGGCCATGGTTTGGGAGCGCCTGGAAAACACTGTCTAAGAGAGTGACCCAAAGATAAGAAAGCCTTTATGGAAGTACAGGTTTCCAGTGGAGAAGTTTCAGCACATTGTTGGAGCAAAAAGATGTGAATTGGGACACAGTAGAGAAAGCTTGGTGAAGTTTTACCCTAGAGGCATCACCCCTGCCCCAGTGTGGCACAGCTTAGGGCCAAGAGAGATCTTCTCAGTTGTGACTTCTCATGGGGGAAAGTGACAGCACATCAGTGAACACCTGGCTTTTCTAAATGTGTCAGATGTTCCCAGAGAGCCTCATTTCTCTTGTACTGCATCCAAATTATTGAATCACGAGCTGCATAACTTGGGAGAGGGGATAGAAGAGAAAGGGTGAGCAGCATACAAAACTCTTGGAGGCTACTAAAGGGACATAGATCCTGACTTCTGTCAAGAGGCCTGCACACGAGTCACTAGGGATAACTGATCCATATTTTTCCTGACTGGCCCATGAACACCCACAATGCTCTGTGTGTCTCACCCGCCCACACCCCATTATGGTAAGTTAGTTCTCTTTCTGCTCCTGGTGGGGACATTGAAAGCAAGCTTTGGCAGATGGCTACGAGCACATGCAGAAAGCCAGCCCAAATCTGTGGGCCTAGGAGAGACCACACACTTGAACTTTAGCAGCACCTTTGGGAAAACGAAAGGAAGGCTATCAGCATTCAGCTTGGTACATATCAGGATCAAGGGTAGGTGTACAAACTTAAGAATTCTGCCACAGAGGGAGCAAGCAGCATGGAGCAAGTGTATCCATAGAGGTACCAAGAAGGCCTCAGAATCCCTAGCAAGGCTCATGGAAGGGATAGCTCTCCCAGAGACAGCTAGTAAAGATTGGAGGAAGTGACTATCTCCTCATGTGAAGGTGACTACCTTCAAATGTAAAGATAGCAATGCAAAACTTTTAACATGAAAAATCAAGGAAAATGACACCACCAAAGAATCACAATAATCTTCTATAACCAATCCTAAGAAAGAGATCTGCAATTTACCAGACAAAGAATTCAAAATAACTGTTTTAAATAAACTCAACGAATTACAAGAAAACTCAGCAAGACGGATAAATGAACTCATTAAAATTATACATGAGAATAATGAGTTTTATAAAGAGATATAAATCATAAGAAAAACCCAATGGAAATTCTGAAGCTGAAGACTACAATAAATGAAATGGAAAATACAATACAGAGCATCGACATCAGGATGGATTAATCAGAAGAAAGAATCTGTGTATTAGAAGACAAGAATTTTGAAATTATCCAGTCATAGGAGAACAACAACAAAGAATGAAGAAAGCCTATGTGTCCTATGGATTCCATCAAAAGAAATAATTTGTGAATGATTGGAATTCCAGAAGGAGAAGAGAGAGAGAGAACAAGGCAGAAAGCTTATTTAAAGAAACAATGGCTGAGAACTTCCCAGTGCTGGGGAGGGATTTGGATATCCAAGTTCATGAAACTCATAGGTCACCAAACAAATGCAACTTAAAGAGCTTCTCTCCAGGAGAAGCATTACCATAGAAGTGTCAAAAAGCAAAGACAAAGAGAGAATCTTGAAGGAAAAAAAAGAGTCTTGTAAATTAGAAGGGAACCCCCCCCCATAAGGCTCTCAGTGGAATTCTCATCAGAGACCTTACAGAACAGAAGGATGATATGTTCAAAGCTCTGAAAGAAAGTATGAATGAAGAACACATTATCCTTCAGAAATGAAGGAAAGGTAAAGGCTTTCCCAAACAAAAGCTAAGGGAGATCATCAGCACTAGACCTGCCACACAAGAAATACTGAAAGAAGTTCTTCCAGCTGAAATAAAAGGACACTAATTAGTAACATGAAAACATATGAAAATGTAAAACACAAGCAAAGGAAAGTATATAGGCAAATTTAGAGTACTCCAATACTCTAATATGATGGTGTGTTAATGATTTAAGTCTAGTATAAAGGTTAACAGAGAAGAGTATTAAAATTATAATAATTATAGCTATAATAATTTGTTAATGAATTCACAATGTAAAAGAGGTAAATTTTGACATCAAAATGAAAAAAAGGAAGTAAAAGGATAGAGTTTTTATATGTGATTGAAGTTAAATTGCTATCAGGGTAAATAGTCATATCTATAAAACACCTATATGTAAGCACAAAGCAAACACCTACAGTAGAGTCTCAGAAGATAAAAGACAAAGGACCTAATACACATATATGGAACATTCCACCCAATGGCAGCAAAAATACATATTCTTCTCAAGTGCACATGGAACATTCTCCAGGGCAGATCATGTGATAGGGCACAAAATAAGCTGAGTAAATTTAAGATGAGTGAAATCATACCAAGTACCTCTTCACTTAATGGTGTGAAACTAGAAATCAATAACATGAAGAAAGCTGGAAAATTCACAAACATGTGGAAATTAAACAATATGCTTCTGAAAAACCAATGGGTAAAAAAAGAAATCAAAATGGGCATCAAAAATATCTTGAAACATGCAAAAATGGAAACAAAATACCAAAACCTATGAGATACAGTAAAAATAGTTCTAAGAGGGAAGTTTATTGAACTAAACACCTACATGAAGAAAAAGGATCTCAAATAAACAGCTCAACTCTACACCCCCAAGAAGCTAGAAAAAGAACAATGAACTAAGGCCAAAGATAGCAGAAGAAAGGAAATAACAAAGAAGAGAACACAGATAAATGAAATAGAGACCAGAAAAACAATAGAAAAGATAAAAAAAACCCCAAAAACCTGAGTCAGTTTTCTGAAAGCATAACTGAAACTGACAAACCTTTAGCTAGATTAACTATGAAAAAACAAAGACTCAAATAAATAAAATCAGAAGTGAAAGAAAAGACATTAAAACTGATTCCACAGAAATATAAAGAGTCATAAGAGGATACAATGAACAATTATACACCAACATATTGAATAACTAGAATAAATGAATGAATTCCAGGAAGCATACCACCTCCAAAACTAAATGAAGAAATAAAAAATCTGAATAGACCAGCAAAAAGTAAGGAGATTGAATCAGTAATTTAAAAAATCTCAACAAGAAAAGCCCAGGACCAGATGGTTTCCCTAGTAAACTCTACCATTTTTTTTCATTTTTTTCCCATTACTTAATGAATTTTATTACAATTATAGGTGTACAAAAATCATGACAACTCAATTTTATAGCATTTCCATCCCAAGCCCTCAGTGCCTCTCTCCACCCCCCATCTTGTCTCATTTGGAAACCATAGGTTTTCCAAAGTCTGTGAGTCAGTATCTGTTCTGCAAGGAAGTTCATTGTGTCCTTTTCTTAGTTTCCACATGTAAGCGGGAGCATTGGATGTTGATGTCTAATTGTCTGACTGGTTTCACTTCACATGATAATTTCTAGGTCCATTCATGTTGCTATAAATGTTGTTATTTCGTTCCTTTTAGTGGCTGAGTAATATTCCATTGTGTGTATGTACCAGATCTTCCCTATCCACTCCTCTGTCGATGGGCATTTAGGTTGTTTCCATGACTTGGCTATTGTATAGAGTGCTGCGATGAACACTGGAGTACATATATCTTTTCGAGTCATGGTTTCCTCTGCATAGATGACCAGGAGTGGGACTACTGGATCAAATGGTCATTCTATCTTTAGTTTTCAGAGGAATATCCATCCTGTTTTCCACAGTGGTTGCACCAATTTGCATTCCCACCAACAGTGTAATAGGGATCCTTTATCTCCACACCATCTCCAGCACTTATTGTTTGTAAACTGTTGGATGATGGCCATTCTGGCTGGTGTAAGGTGGTACCTCATAGTGGTTTTGATTTGCATTTATCTAATAATGAGTGATGTTGAACATCTTTTCATGTGGTTTTTGGCCATCTGTATGTCTTCTTTGGATAATTGTCTGTTTGGATCTTCTGCCCATTTTTTTGATGGGGTTGCTTGGTTTTTTGGTATTGAGCTGTAGGAGGTGTTTGTAAATTTTGGAGATTAATCCCTGGTCAGTCGATTCATTTGCAAATATTTCCCCCATTCTGTGGGTTGTCTTTTCATTTTGTTTAGGGTTCCCTTTTCTGTGCAGAAACTTTTAAATTTAATTAAGTCCCATTTGTTTATTTTTCTTTTTATTGTCATTACTCTGACAGGTAGATCTGAGATGTTGCTGTCGTTTATGTTGGAGAGTGTTTGACCTAAGTTTTCCTCTAAGAGTTTTATAGTATCTGGTCTTATATCTAGGTCTTTAATCCATTCCGAGTTTATTTTTGTGCATGGTGTTAGCAATTGTTCTAGTTTCATTTTTTTACATGTGGCTGTCCAGTTTTCCCAGCACCACTTATTGAAGGGGCTGTCTTTTCTCCATTGTATATTCTTGCCTCCTTTGTCATAGATTAGTTGACTAAAGGTGTGTGGGTTTAATTCTGGGCTTTCTATCCTGTTCCACTGATCTCTATTTCTGTCTTTGTGCCAGTACCATATGGTTTTGATGACTGCAGCTTTGTAATAGAGTCTGAAGTGAGGGAGCCTGATTCCTCCAGCTCCATTTTTCTTTTTCAGGATGTCTTTGGCTATTCTCGGTCTTTTGTACTTCCGAAGAAACTTTAAGATGTTTTGTTCTAGTTCTGTGAAAAATGTCCTTGGTAATTTGATAGGGATTGCACTGAATCTGTAGATTGCCTTGGGTAGTATAGTCATTTTGATAATATTGCCTCTTCCAATCCAAGAGCATGGTATGTCTTTCCATCTGTTCATGTCATCCTTGATTTCTTTCATCAGTGTCTTATAGTTTTCAGAGTACAGGTCTTTTGTCTCTTTAGGTAGGCTTATTCCTAAGTATTTGATTCTTTTTGATGCCATGGTCAGTGGGACTGCTTCCCTAATTTCTCTTTCTGATCTTTTATTGTTAGTGTATAGAAAATATGAATAGACCAATCACAAGTTCTGAAATTGAAACTGTGATTTAAAAAATTCCAACAAACAAAAGTCCAGGACCAGATGGCTTCACAGGCAAATTTTATCAAACATTTAGAGAAGAGCTAATACCTATCCTTCTGAAAATCTTCCAAAAAATTGCAGAGGGAGGGACACTCCCAAACTCATTATAGGAGGCCACCATCACCCTGAGACCAAAACCAGACAAAGAGACGACAAAAAAAAAGAAGAAAGAAAAGAAAATTACAGGCCAATCTCACTGATGAATATAGATGCAAAAATCCTCAACAAAATACTAGCCAACCGAATCCAACAACACATTAAAAGGATTGTACATCATGATCAAGTGGGATTTATCCCAGGAATGCAAGGATTCTTCAATATCCACAAGTCAATCAGTGTGATACACCAGGTTAGCAAACTGAAGAATAGAAACCATATGATCCTCTCAATAGATGCAGAAAAAACCTTTGACAAAATCCAACACCCATTTCTGATAAAAACCCTTCAGAAAGTGGGCATAGGGGGAACCTACCTCAACATAATAAAGGCCATCTATGACAAGCCCAGAGCTCACATCATTCTCAATGGTGAAAAGCTGAAAGAATTCCTGCTGAGATCAGGAACAAGACAGGGATGTCCACTCTCACCACTACTATTCAACATGGTTTTGGAAGTCCTATCCACAGCAATCAGAGAAGTAAAAGAAATAAAAGGACTCCAAATTGGAAAGGAAGAAGTAAAACTATCACTATTTGCAGATGACATGATACTATACCTAGAGGGATTCTACCAGAAAACTGTTAGAGCTCATCAATGAATTTGGCAAAGTCGCAGGATACAAAATTAATATGCAGAAATTTACCAAATATTTAGAGAAGAATTAACATCAATCCTTCTCAAACTCTTTCAAAAGAGAAAAGGAGGGAACATTCCCAAACTCATTTTTACCAGGTAGTATTACCCTCATACCAAAGTCAGATAAGGACACTACAAGGAAACTAAAGGCCAATATCCTTGATGAATATAGGGATATAGGCAAAAATTCTTAACAAAATGCTAGCAAAACAAATTCAATAGCATCTTAAGGATCACACACCATGATCGAGTCAGATAAAGACAAATATTACAAGATATCACTTACATATGGAATCGAAAAAATGCCAAGCTGAAAGAAACAAAGTATGGTGGTTGCCAGGGGCTGGATGTTGGGTGGAATGGGGAGCTATTGGCCAAGGTTACAAACTTCCAGTTGTAAGCGGAACAAATTATGGGGATCTAATGTACAGCATGGTGACTATAGTTAACAACAGTGTAAGGTACGCTTGAAAGCTGCTAAAAAAAAAAAAAGCAAACCTTAATGTTCTCACCACAAAAAAGAAATGGTAACATGTGAAGTGATAGATGGGTTAATTAATGTTACTTTGGTAATCATTTTGTAATATATGTGTGTCAAATCAACACATATACCTTAAACTTACACAGTGTTATATATCAATTATATCTCGATAAAGTAAGGGAGAAAAAGTCAGTTGGAAAGACTTATTAAAGTGGTTATAGGAGTTCCTGCTGTGATGCGACATGATCAGCGGTTTCTTTGGAGTGCTTAGATCCAGGTGGCACAGTGGGTTAGGGATCCGGTGTTGTCGCAACTGTGGTGTAGGTCACAACTGTGGTTTGTATCTGATCCCTGGCCTGATCCATTTGCTGTGGGGTACCAAAAAAATAAAATAAAATAAAAAGGTTGTTATGCATAGGAGAGAGGGAATTGAAGAAGAGATGAAAGAAGAAGTGAAAAATGAAACAAAAGGGGATTTGTAAGAACAGTGAGAAGAGAGAGCCATGAACTGAGAATTACCTCAATTTTGTGGAGTTTTGATATTTTAAAAAAAGTCTCTTTTCAAAAGGTAGAATTGTAATGTGGCCAAAGCAGGCCTAGGAGATCCTTCAGAAGCAAAATTCCTAGTGGATAAGGTTCTGCTAGTTTCCCTATGCTGTACTTTTCTGAGTCATATTCCTGTGGTAGGGAAATTTCAATTCTCTTAAAAATACCTCCCTTATCCCCTTGTTGGCATAGATTATTTTTAACAGGACACAAACCTCTTTCATTTCTCAAATGGAAATATTTAAAATGCAAATAACCTTGAGAAAGGTAGCCCACAAACGAAATTTACAATAAGGAGTAAATGACTGATATCCTTGTTAAGGATGTGTTTAATGGGAGGCTAAATGAATAGGGTTTTAAATTTCTTGAAAGGGTGTGGTGATGGAGGGGACGAAAAAGAGAAGGACCACAGGAGGTGCATGAAGGTACCAAAGACAGACTAGATCCTTCCTAATTTTGATTAAAATCCGTGCTGGTAACAAAGTTTATTTTGGAGAAATAAAAATAAAAAGAAATTGCTTTGTATTTATAGTAATTTAGTACTTTTGTGTTCAAGGTATACCCGTAGATAAATTCTCACCTGTTTAATTTTCACTGTGGTTAACAACTAAGTAAAAACTAATTTACTCTCTAAAAATATGTATGTTGTATAGAGATACACATTTGCGTGATGGACCATTAAAATGTGAAAGGGTGATAAACGTGGAGTTGGGGATAGAGGTTACCTGAGGTAGGAGGAGGAGGGGCAAAGAGGGGGGAAGCGTAAAGGTAGCTGGACTGGCTTATGAACGGGTGAGTACATAAAATGAAGACCGTGAATGGACTGATAGTATTGGTGCGGTCTGAAGAAGTATTATCACTAATCTAACTCCGTGTATCTGAAATTAGATAGTAAAAGGAAGAAGCGATTTAGGGCCCAGTGAAGTAGGTGAAATCTGAGAGCAGAGATCTGTCAGCGACATCGACACGCAAACTGGGGAGCAGGCTCTTGAGCAGCTCTCTGGGACTGACTGGTGATTAGGTTAGGGCTACCCTAGAAGGCAGGCAGATTTTGCTGTGGCTCCTGTGTGGGGCAAACTAAGGCAGCCCTGCATCTATCCTGAAAGATAGAGCCCGTGTCCTTGAGAGTCTGCTGCGTGATTAGGGGGGACCAGAGCGCCGACCTTCACCCCCGCCTCTTCCAGATGTCGACCCCTTGGAGACCACTGCAGGGGTGCAGTTGGAAGGAGGCTAAAAGACTGGATCTTCAATGTTGTCATTACACAGAAGTGAGTCTTGCTCATGCAGCGGCTTCAGCCAGTGAGGAGATATGCAGTCCCACCGGCCAGAGGCTGAGAGGCCTCACATGTACAGTCCTTCCCAGAGTGGGTTACTCCGCAGGAGAAGCAAAAGCCGCTAGCGGTGAGCAACCCACTGCAGCGATCAGGGGCCCTGCCTGAGAGCCCGTCACTCCTCCACGTGGCAGGAGCCGCGGAGGAGGGATTTCCAGGCCGGTGGCTTCCTGGTCTGTGGGCAGCAGAGACAGTGGTGGTTTCTTCAGCCCAGGAGTCTAGTGGCAGATCGTGAACTTCAACCACTCACTAGAAGAGACCCCTCCAACCCAAGCGACCCTCTCTGATCTGCCACTAAGCCTCATTGTCTTTACCCCTGAGGCGATCTTGGCCTTTGTACAGAGACCACTGGTTAGATTTGTTAGGTTTGGTCTGTCCACTGACCTCCTGTGTTCTCTAATTTCTATATATTTTAAAATATTTAAATGTTTATGAATAGGTAATACAATAAGTCCAGAATCCCAGAGCAATAAATGGCTATATACAGTGAAAACTCTCCCCTTCTATCCACCAGTCAGTCCTTCTCTCCAGAGGCAACTGTTACTGTCAGATCCTTGTGACTATAAGAGATTTTATACGCATACGTGTAAGTGTAACTCAACGAGCACATATTCTTTTCTATCCCTGGCACACTCACGGTAGAATACCATGGTCGTGGTCTTGTACATTGCTAATTTAATTTATCTCAGAGATATTTTATTTTTCCTTTTCTTTCTTCCCTTGTTCTTTTTTGCCCGCCCCCGTGGCACATGGAGTTCCCCGGCCAGGGATCAGATCCCAGCTATAGTTGCCACCTATGCTGCAGCTGTGGCAATGCTGGATCCTTAACCCACTGTGCCCGGCTGGGGATTGAACCTGTGTCCCTGCACTCCGAGGTGCCATGGATCCCATTGCCCTATAGCAGGAACTCCCCAGAGATGTCTTCATATTAGTACATTAAGAGATTTGTTATTGGAGTTCCCATCGTGGCTCAGTGGTTAATGAATCTGACTAAGAACCATGCGGTTGCGGGTTCGATCCCTGGCCTCGCTCAGTGGGTTAAGGATCCGGTGTTGCCGTGAGCTGTGGTGTAGGTCGCAGACGCGGCTCGGATCCCGTGTTGCTGTGGCTGTGGCGAAGGCCGGCGGCCACAGCTCCTGTTAGACCCCTAGCCTGGGAACCTCCATATGCCGCGGGTGCGGCTATACATAAAGGCAAAAAGACAAAAAAAAAAGAGATTTATTATTATTTTTAACAATTACATGATTTTTCCACTGTATGTATGTATGTATCTTATTTTAAGCAGTCACCTATTGATGGATATTTAGATAGTTTCTGATTTTTTGATGTTATAGTGTTACATAGAATGACCTGTAATTCCCATGTGTGAGAATATCTGTAAGGATTAATTCTAAGAGGAAAATCCTAAATCAAAGGTATACATATTCATGGTTTTGATAGATATTGCCAAATTCTCCACTGTAAGTGCTGTACCAGTTTTCAGTCCCAAAAGAACTATGTGAAAGAATTTGCTTTCTTGAATCTTTATCATCCTAGTGTGTTATCAATCTTTTTTATTTTTGCCTGTCTGCTAGATTAAAAGTGATATCTTAGTGGTTTTAATTTGTTTTTCCTTAATAAGGATGAAGTTGAGCATATTTTCATATGTCTAACATGAATGCATGAATGCATTTTTATTTATCTTTGAACTGTCTGTTCAAGTCCTTTGTCCATTTTTCTATGGAGTTATTTGTCTACCAGTGATTCGTATGTCCCTTTGGGATGTACTTTGAGTATTTCTGGCAACTGTATTTTGCTCTTCTTATGGTATTTTGTGTTTGTGTGTGTGTGTGTGTGTGTGTGTGTGTATAGTCAAATTTATCTCATATATATATACATAAGTATACATATTTATATACATACATATATACATTTATCACGCACATTTATATACATGAATCCACATATATATTTATATATATGTGTGTGTGTGTACACACACATGCACACACACACGGGATATCCCCCTTTTGCATGGCTTCTGGATTTTTGTCTTAGAAAAGAACTCCTCACTTCTGATATTGAATTTTTTCTCCCTTATTTGATTGTTTCTTCCGTTTTTTACATATAAGTTTTGATCCACTTGTCATTTGTCCTTATGTAAGTTGTAAGACATGGGTGTTCACTTTATTTTTCCCAAATACTGCAATATCGTTTATTAAATAATTCGTCTTTTCCCACTGATTAAAATATCACCTCTATTGCCACATTTTTGTTTGTATTTAGATCTATTCTGAATCTTCTGTTATTTTCCATTGATTTCAGTACCACCTTTTAAATTATTGTAGTTTTATGTTTTAGTATCTGATAGGGATGCTGGCCCTTCTTTATTTTTTAATCAGAATTCTTCTGAATATTATCCCTTGCTTATTATCCTACTTAAAAAAATAGAACCAACTTATCTAGATACACCTATACAGACCAGAAATGGATTAATATGGATTAACTTGAGGAAAATTGACATCTTTGACATACTGATTGATCCTTCTCATGCATGTGGTAAACTTCCATTTGTTCAAGTACTTTCTTGTGCCCCAGAGGAGTAAAGTTCTCCTGTCATAGATCTTGCCCTGGAGTTCAAGTCTATCATCATGTAGCCACTGTTGAACCAGTGAGAAGGCTCTAGACTGTAGTAAACTACCCAAGGGACCACCAGTGGTGTCCGTCATTTTTTTTAAAATCAACTTTTTTGAGGTATACTTTACATACAAAAAAATTGTATCCTATTCATGAATTTTTACTCAAAAAATAAAATGTCAAAAATTTTTGTTTATAACAATGAGATACCATCTCACATTTTTCAGAAAGGGTATCATCAGAAAAACAATAAATAACATGTTGAAGATGATGTGGAGAAAATGGAAAATTCATGCACTGTTGGTGGAAATGTAAATTGGTGAAGCCACTGTGGAAAATAGTATGGAGGCCCCTCAAAAGTTAGAAATAGAGTTACTGTACAATTCAGCAATTCCACTCTGGGTATTTTTCCAAAAAAAATCAAAAACACCAATTTGAAAGGATACATGCACCCCTATATTCGCTGCAGAACTATTCACAATAGCCAAGATATGGAAGCAACCTAAGTGTTCATCAGCAGATAAATGGATAAAGAGGATGTGGTACACACACACACACACACATACAGTGAAATACTACTCAGCCACTTGTGGTGATTTCATAATATATGCAAATGTCAAATCACTGTGTTGTATACCTGAAACTAGTATAATATTGTGCATTGACTATATTTCAATTTAAAAAAAGTAAAAAAGAAAATGTATTCAGGAAAATACAGCACACTGACACTAAAAAGGAAGGTACCTGGAGCTTTTCCCAGGCCCATGAGTGCACAGTTTAATCAAGGACTGTTTGGTACAGTCCCTGCTGCATTCACCTCCCTCTGGTCCCAGATATTCAACTCCTTTTTGGAGTCTGTGACCCCAAAGCATCATGGGTTGTTGGAGCTAGAAGATGCCCAAGGAGGCCAACAAGTTCAGTTGACTATTTCAGTGTCTATAGGAGAAAGAATGATGCATTAAGGCGAAGGAGACCTAGGCACCCTCATTTTGATCCATCCAGTATCCTGCTGACTGGCCAAGATTTTTTTGTTTTTTTGAGACTCAATTTCAACAACTGTGACAGAGGGATGAGTAATACCTGCTTGGTCTACTTTTAGGGTTGTTATGAGGGTGAACTGAGAGCATGTGAAAGTTATTAGTAAAGTCAAAAGGTAATGAAAATATAAGGGATTATTATTAAACAGGTAGGAAAATAAAATGTAGACATACTAAAATCCCCCATACCCAAGCTCATTTTTTTTGGTTTGGTGGCACCAATCGAAAGAGCTCTGTATCATTCAACAAAGTCTATAGAGCTTACCCTTGTCCAAGCATTGTATAAAGGATACTAAACAATAAAAGGCATGGTTATACCTCCTCTAAAGAAACTCATCATCTACCATATGATCCAGCAATTCCACTGCTGGGCATATATCCAGACAAAACTTTCATTGAAAAAGACACATGCACCCCTATGTTCATAGCAGCACTATTCACAATAGCCAAGACATGGAAACAACCTAAATGTCCATCAACAGATGAATGGATCAAGAAGATGTAGTACATATATACAACGGAATATTACTAAGCCATAAAAAAACCAAACTAATTCCATTTGCAGCAACATGGATAGAGCTAGAGACTCTCATACTAACTGAAGTAAGCCAGAAAGAAAAAGATGAATACCATTTAATATCACTTATTTGTGGAATCTAAAATTTGGAACAGATGCTCTTATCTAAAAAATAACAAACAAACAGAAACAGAGCATGGCCAAGAAGAGAAGACTTGGGGTTGTCGAGGTGGGGGGAAGGGGAGGGATTGGGAGGGACTGGCATTTTGGGGGTTTTGGGGATGCAAAGTGTTATATCTGGAATGTATGGGCAATGGGATCCTACTGTACAGCACAGGGAAATGTGTGTGATTGTCTCAATTTGTTGTACAACAGAACTTGATGAAACATTGTAAATCAGCTATATACTTTAATAATAATAATAAAAAACTCATCATCTAATAGAGAGGGTGGGTAATATATTTCTTTTGGGGTACTGGTTACATGAGTATGTTCGCTTTGTGAAAATCCATCGAGCTGTACAACAATTAACTCGTGTAGTTTTCTGTATGTATGTTAGGTTCAGTGGAGTTTACAGAAAAGCAAATTGGATTCATTTTAACTTCATGTTTGTAAGATGCATTCATAGCTTTGAATGTAGCATCGCATTTTATCATATGTTCCACTATAATTCATTTGCCCATTCTCCTAGTAATGGACCTTTGAATTGTTTCTGATATGGGGCATTAGTGAACAATGCGTGTACATGTTTCCTGCGAGTGGAAGAGTTGAGTCATCGATTGTGGGTATCTTCAAGTGTACTAGCCAGTGCTAAACTGATATTTGAAGTTGTTGCTCCAATTCTCCTCCCCACCAGCATTTTGGTTTGACAGTCATTACAGTTTTTGCCAGTGTGACCAGTGTTTTGTGGTATCTTATTTGATGTTACTTTGCACAAGATTTCTTGATATTGAACCTTTGGATATGTTTACTGGCCTTTTGGAGATCTTTTTTTGAGGACTCCTTTCTCAAGACTTTGCTCGTTTCTCTTCTGGGCTTTCCTTTTCTTACTGATTTGGATTGAGGATGACTTAAGAATTCTGGGACTCTAGGTGGGCAGATAATCAGGGACATCCTATGATCCAATGGGAAGAAGGTACAGTTTTGACATCTCTGAAGTCACCAGCTGTGCTTTTTCTCACAACATGTCTCTAGGAAGAATAGCTTTTCCATTATGTTTTTATTATTGATTCCCTATCTTCATTGCACTATAGCCAGTACTTTGACATTTTTTGAGATTTGACTTATGGCCTTAATGTACAGGCAATTTTTGTTAGTATTCCAGGTGTGATATGAAGGATGTATATTTTGCAGATGCTTGTTGCAGGTCCACACATGTGCATTATGCCAAGTGTGTTACTTGTGCTGTTCAAGTATGTATTTTTTCATCTGCTTGTTCTATTAATTACTGAGATGGGTATATTAAAATATTCCATTGTAATTACAGATTTATCTATTTATCCTTGTGACTCTGTCTGCTTTTGCTTTACATAGTATAAGAAAAAAAGTATTTCTGTCTATTTTTGCTTTACATAGTACAAGTCCACATCCTTAGCCCCGCTTGCCATCCCATCTTAGGAAAACAAAGCCCCTATGTCTGCCTGCTCTTGTGTCTACAACCCTTGTATCATGAAGATTTTCCTTTGATAATCCCATCTCTCTTACTTTACAAAAGAAAGGCACCTTACCCATTTCCCTTCTCGCTATGCTTCTTTGCCTCTGGTGCACCAAAGGGTATTCTGGAATATTAGTTATTAATCTTAACCAGGATACCATAAATTGAAGTCAAGACTGTAATTTTTGTGTTTTAATTAGACATATATTGTTAGGGACACAGCATAGCAGTAGATCATGCTTTTTTGGCATATAACCTAAGAATATTTAAAAAGTTGAATGATACTACATAATAAAATTTCTCCCATAGCCACTCACTGATATATGTAAATATATTTTCTAATTATTTACAAATATAGAAATGGAAAGAGAATTGAATTTATGCTAAACCCTGTCTCATTCTAATAATCAATCACAGCTACATGAACCAATTGAAAAACAAAAGCCCTGGCCATTTCATTAAGAAATACACACCTAATTTAATAAATTTTAAATAAGGTATATTTAATGTGACTTAAAATTTAAGAAATATAAAAATTTATAATTATTATGTTTTAGTTAATTTTATACCAATATTAATTGCAATGATAACTCAATTTAGAATTTTTTAACATGTGGAACTTCATGATCACATGAAACTAAAAATTTAAATCAGTTTTCCCATGTTTTAGCTGCTTATCAGAGTGATAAGGTAATCAATTTTAAAAACTTTGAAATACAAAGTATATTTTTATGTAAAATTCTGAGTTCTTGGAGAAAAGAATTATGTATAATTTTTTGACTGTTAAAAATGAGCTCATTCATATATGTTTTAAAGGGACACAATGAGAGTCAAATTGCGTAGTGTTTATTTTCCACTGTGTATGTTTAAAAGTATGATGTGAAAGTTTTCTTTAAAAAAGGTCACTTCCTGTGATGTGCAAGAAAAAACAAAAATTTTTGAGATCAACTTTTAAAAAGCATAAAATTCTTTTAGGGGTTTGCAAGTGGAACACGGAGAAGACCCTGACCTTGTGCTGGCCTATGCCCGCTCCTTCCTCTGGGTGGTCAAACCCCTCCAAGCACTTGAAAAACCATGAGCTTCCTGGGAAGAAGTTTCCTCCCTTGGTCCAAGTGTTTCTTTCAGTATCTCAGCACATTTACCATCTGGGAATTCTCTTCCTTTCTGGGAGAATGTATGTGTGAGAAAGGAAAGGAGTGGTACCACATAGCAAGGAGTGCTCAGAGCTGGAAATTCTCCAAAGGAGCCAGAACGGTGGACCTTGCTCCCTTTCAGAGCTCAATCTGATTACCCACTTCCTCCAGCTGGAAAGAATAAGGGAAGAAGGGAAAATGAACGGATAGACTCTGAAGTGCTACCGTGTTCAGGTATTTACTAGCACCTTTCCGTACACTGTTTGATTTCTATAACAATTCATCCTACAGATGAAGAAATGGAACCTCAGGAGATGACGGGTGTGTCAAGTTTGTACAGCCTGTCAGTGGCGTGCCTGGGATTTGACCTGTCTGACTTATCTACATCGATGGCCTTAGACTCAGAGGATGCATGTGCCTGCAGGCAAATTACTTAGCTTCTCCGAGCTCAAGCTTCCTCATCTGTAAAATGAATAGGAATAACTATTTTGTGGAGTGGTATTCACAATCTAGGGAGTTAATATGTGAGTATACTCAAATCTTTAGCCTAGGTTCTGGCCCACAGAAGGCACAGAAGACATGAGAATGAGCCATTTGGGCCCAGTACTTCTGCCAGCAAAGTGATGGCTAGTATTTGGGACATAAACCTTTGGACATATAGCTGTCTCTTGAAGGTGACAAACTTAGCAGTGACTTGCTTAAACTTTGAGACCAAGTAGCTAAGATTGAAGGCTGGGCTTTGACTTGGGGCTAGCCTAAAGGAGAGATGGCTGTTGCCTCCCAGACCTGTCCTTAGAGATCTGAGGCTAGCACCTGTCCATTTCCCACCATCCACTGTGTTAGAACAAAACAGTGCAGCCCACAGAGCCCATTCTGCAGCAGAGGAATAAAACCTCATGTTGCCTCACACAGGGAAGGCAGCAGTCACCCAGGCAAAACAACTTGGCTCCATGACCCCCTTCCATTTTTTTATATGCCAAAGCAGTTTCAAGCCCAAGACCCATCCTCAGCCTAGAGGCAGATTTCTCAGAAAATGGCAAGCAGAAAAGCTAGTAGAGATACCCTGGACTGGGGCAAATCTCAAAGTGAAAGCTATTTTTAATTATTTTTTTATTTTAAAATCACGGTTCATACAACCATCATGATCTTTGATGCATTTGCTATTCAAAGCACTAGTGTGTGTGTAAAACTTTTCTCTGAAGAGATGAATTTATTAATCTGGGAGAATCCAGCCATATGTTCTTGGAGCAATCGGTGTTGTTTGGGTGCCACCTGGTGGCCAATGACCTTCCCTGTCAGAGAGGTTATTGGCACTGGACATCAGTTTCTTAACCCTGTGAAGAAGCACCCTGAGATTCTGATGGGACTTCTAGTTCTGCCTATAAGGATCACTCTGTCCTAACAACAAGTAAGAAGTTGAATAGACCAAAAAAACCAACAACTCCTTAGGATCCCCATGAGATAGGATACGGGGTAAACCACTGCCCCCAAGATTGGAGAGACCCACAGGGAAACACAGGGAATAACAACTTAATGGAACAGAGACTCACCAGCTACAGGAACCAGTACTGGGTAGGAAAACCTGAACTGTAACCAACGAATTGGAGACCCAGTCATGGGGGACTCCATGATATTATGAGATTTACCTCCAGGAGCTTGATTATGTTCCCACAGTAAATAGCAGAGAAAAATCCCCTCCAGTGTCTAGGACGGGGAGGGGAAAAGGGACCATTCTGAAATATGCCTGACCACTCTGTTCTTCTTAATACCTGCCTTCAGGAGAAACTAGTTAAGCAGAACCTAACTGACCTGGGGGAAGGGGAAACCCAACTCCAGTCCACTCTAGCCAGCCTGTTCCACCTAAGGGGGTGGGAGTGGGTATGAGAAACACTTGTGAAGCTCACAGCCTAGAGGCACAGGCTTATTAAGAGACTGAGACCCAATCACAGGGCTTGGAACACCCCTCCCCACCCCAACGCCTCCCCACCACATCACTAAAGGCCCATTTACAGCAGTTCCTGCTACCTGGTACATCATGTCTAACTATCAAGAAAAAAAATCACAAGCCATACTTAAAGGCAAAACCTTGAAGAACTGGAGGAAGCATCAGAACCAGACATGGCAGGAATGTTGGAAAAATCAGACTGGGAAGTTAAAATAACTGAGATTAATATGCTAGGGCCTCTAACGGATGAAGTAACAGCATGCAAGAACAGATGGGCAGTGTAAGCAGAGAGATAGAAAGCCTAAGAAAGAACCGAAAGGAAATGCTAGAGATAGAAAACATTGTCACAGAAATTAAGGCTCTGATGGGCTCACTAGTGGACTGGACCCAGCTGAGGAAAGAATCTCTGAGTTTGAGGATCTCAGTAAGATCCCCTAAAACGAAAAGCAAAGAAAACAAAGACGAAAAAAACCCAACAGAATAGCCAAAGGCTGTGGGGCAACTACAAAAGGTATAACACATATGTTAGGAATAACAGAAGAAGAAAGAGAGACAGGAACAAAAGAAATATTTGAAACCATGATTGGGAATTTCCCCAAATTAATGTCAGACACCAAGTCACAGATCCAGGAAGCTCAGAGAACACCAAGGAGGATAAATGCTAAAAAGCACCCTACACCTGCACACGTGACTTTCAAATTACAGAAAATCAAAGATGAAGAAAAAATCTTGAAAGGGACTAGAGGTAGAAAAAACACCTCCTCTATAGTGGATCAAAGATATGAACTACACCCAAGGTCTCCTCAAAAATCATACAAGCAAGAAGAGAATGGAGTGAAATATTTAAAGTGGTGAGTGAAAAAAACACCATTCTAGAATTCTGTACCCCATGAAATTATCCTTCAAAAATGAAGGAGACATAAAGGTTTTCTAGGAGCAACAAAATAGAGGAAATTTGCTGTCCACAGACCTGCCTTGCAAGAAATGTTTAAAAAAACTTGATCTATATTAGGAAAGAAAGAACATCAAAGATGGATTAAGTGAAGGTAAAATAAAAATGTGTATTTGTCTTATCCTTTTAAAATTGTTGTTAAATAATATTATTTTTCTTATTCTTAATTGCTTTAATCACTTGTTTAAAATAAGAGCAATAGGAGTTCCTGTTGTGGTGCAGCGGTTAACGGATCTGACTAGGAACCCTGAGGTTGCGGGTTTGATCCCTGGCCTTGCTCAGTGGGTTAACGATCCGGCGTTGCCGTGAGCTGTAGTGTAGGTTGCAGATGCGGCTCGGTCCCGCGTTGCTATGGCTGTGGCATAGGTCAGCAGCTCCGATTAGATCCCTAGCCTGGGAACCTCCACATGCCACGGGTGTGGCCCTAAAAATGGCAAAAAAAAAAAAAGACAAAAAAATAGCAATAATGTATTTGATTATGATGCATCCATATCCATTTATATCTGCTTACATATAAGTGAAATGGTATATGGGAAATTTCTGTACCTTCCTCTTAATTTTGTTGTGCACTTGAAACTGTTCCAAAAAAAAAAAAAAATGGAGTTCTCTTTAAGAAAAGCCTGTGGTAGGGATGGACATTAATATTGTTAAAAAAAAAAATTTCACAGGTGATTCTAATGTGCAGCCAGGGCTGAGAATCTCTGTGCTAAGAGGATCTCATTAACAATTACTGATAGGTGGTTTTCTTTGATTAATTTCACAAAGTATTATTGACTTCTTACTAGGTGCTAAGCACTATGATAACAGATGATGAACCAAAAAGACCAGTCCCCTATCCTCATGTAAATTATAGATCTTAATAAAAAGAAGTATACGATACCTTAATAGTTATTGGAGCTAAAAATAGGGCAGCCTGAGCTCATCTAGGGGTTAGCAAAGGTTTACCTAAGGAACTGAGGTGAGATCTGAAGATTGAGTTGGTGATATACTCAACTTCCCAAGTAATTGCCCCAGGTGTCCTTGAGCTTTTGGGCAAATGGCCCATGATGTTGGAGGCAGGCCTTCCTTGATCTACTCTGATCTCTCCCCAAGTGGATAAGCATGTCCCTGGATGATCAAAGACGAGTGCATATTTATTTTATTAGGTTAATATGAGAAAATATTAAAAATAGGAAAGTGTTGTCTCTAGGGACAGCTGAGAGTGTGTGGCTGAGGAAGGCAGGGGAGGGAGACAAGACGGAGCACTGAAAATCAAAGAAATGCAGCTTAAGAAGATGCCATATTTGATGAAGCCTATGGGCAAAGGCAGATAATGGGCAGTGCTGGTGAGAATGGGAAATCTCTCTGATGCAGCACATTCACTGTTAGGACGTTAGCATAGAGAATTATGGGCATCAGCATGTGCAATGTCTGGTAGAGAAAGGGAGCATGGCTAGGCTTGAATAATAGGATCCTAGCCCCGTCTGGAGCAGAGGTTTCTTTTTGAGAGACGAAGAGTAAGTATTGTGTAGGAGGTTGTCTCAGTGGCTGAATTACCATTGATCACTCCATGTAGGGTTATGTAAAAGCAGAATCATGGGTAGAAAAATGTCTGACAGCCTCTCCCATCCTTTTAGTTTCTTTTCAGTTCAACACACTTATTGAGTACCTGCTGATCCAAGGCTTTGGCAGGGATAAAGAACTGTATTATAATGAGAACCAGTAACACTGGGTTTCCTGTCCTCCAGGAACATAGTCTAGAAGGGACAAATCCAAATACAGTGATTATAATGAAATAATTGTTATGGGTATGATAATGTGTATTTAAAAGTGTTATAGGAAAGGAGAAGCACAGTAAATTGTAACTGAAGAAATCTGAGTGAGGAAGCTTCCCAGAAGACATGACATTTGAACAAATTTTGAAGAATTAATTGCATTTTGGTAGATCTGGCATAACAGTAGCAGAGGGGGAAGGCGCTTGTGCTTTAAGGAAAGAATTGCATGAAGCTTTAGTTGCTTGATAAGTCTTTACTGTGCTCGTACTGTTACAGATGCTGTGTGGGATACAGAAGCTGAGAACTTTCCGCCATGAAAAGGTGACAAAACACATCACAAGGAAAAAAAAAAAGGTATGATGTTACATTATGCTGTGTAATTAGGTGTCAACCTTGTCAGCAGGATCCAGGGATATGGTAGAGCCAATGCCCAAAATATTTGTAGCACAGTGGAAAATAGCCTGCTGAGGGCACAGGGAAAGACTTGAGAGGTACATTCTTACCATCACCTTTCTTCAGCTTCTGGATTTAAAAGTATTATTACCTCTTAATTGTATATGAATTATACCTGAAAACACTTTGGCAAAAAATTCAAGCATAAGAGGTAAAAAAAAAAAAAAAAGCCTCCCTTTACCACTTAAAGTTCCCTCCAAGCCCACATCTCTCTACAGATGTAACTACGACTGCCAGTTTGGTGTGGGTCCTCCCAGAACTTTATCTATGCATTTACATACAGATATGTGCATACAAAAATATATATAGCTTTTTGGTCTCTGTGATTTCTGTAGATGGTAGCATTCTGAACATTGTCTTCAATTTTTTTTTCACTCCAAAATATTTAGGAAACTTTACATGTCTGTCCGTTTAGATACACCTCATTTCTTTTAACTAGTATTCCATGGTGTGGTGCATCCTAGTTACTTAACTATTACCATCTGATCAACGATAAAGTGGGCACCCCATTCAGGTTCTCCCTGATGAATGCAACAACAATAAAACCCAGTCTGGATTCAATAAATGGAGCCTTGTCTTAAGCTACAGTTCTGTAGAGTCATGGCCCATTGCTGATACCAAGACCTGAATCAATTCACAGATCCAGCAAGGAGGGGAAGTTGGGAAACCCCTGAAGAGGAACCCAGCAATGCTACTAAGAGGGTGAACTGAGAATCTTACTCCAGGCCTTGCCCAAAGAGACTGGTAGCCATTGACTAAGTAGCTATGAGCTGAGAAAGGGGAAATACCAAGAGCTTGTCAGCCATCTTTGTCCATCAGCACGGGTGGAGCCTTCTAGTGGGCAAGGGCTTAAATGATGCTTTGATTTGAATCCATCTCATAGGAGGCTCATTGGGACATAGACTTTAGAGATGTTCAAAGATGTCTGGTGCTGGACAGAGCTCTTTGTGTCTCTAAAAATTACAAAAATAAAGGTTAAAACAAGATATGCATTTTTACCAAGCTGATTGTTAAGTCAGCTGTTTTGGGGATGGAAATTATTATGTTCCCTTTGACCCACCAATTCCACTTTTAGAAATTATCTCTTAGAATTACCCTCACAGACAAGTAGAAAGAGGGGAAAAGAATGAGAGAAACTGGTAAACTTCTCTATTTTATTTAAATCATGGAATCAAAGAACTGAGGTAAGACATTTTGATCCTATTTGGTAATTATTTCCCAAGTTCCTGAGTGTAGTTGAAATTGATAGAAATTGACAGACTCTTCACCCTGATCCATGGATTGAGAGCGATTATAGTTGAAAAACCCAGATATCCCCCCCTCTTTTGTTTAACCAAATCAAAGAGTAATACTGCATCCCTGGAAAAATTGGCAGCAATTAGTGCTAATGTCAAAAACTTAAAAGATTTCTATCACATCCGCAATTTACCTGACACTGTGTCTGATGCACAGTTTAGAAGAACTTGGAGAATGGAATGACAATGACTTTAATTGCATCTACTTTTATAGGTATTGTCTCTTTCATGGCCCCTGATAGGTATTATCAGTTTGGCAAGTGCTTCTTTCTTCATCTCAAGAAACAGTGACAACGGAAGCAGCTTGCTTCTCTATATGGCAGGGACCGCAGGATACTTTCAATATCTTGCCTTGGACTTTTATCAGCTCCATGGTTTTGTGCTTCAGTTTTGCACTTAGAAATCTTGGTCAGGAGATTGGATTAAGATGGCGGAATAGAAGGACTGGAGCTCAACTTCTCTCCCAAATAACAGCAAAAATACAACCAAATGCCGAGCAACCTTCAACCAAATGGACTGTAAACTTCCAAAAAAGATACTCTGCTCCAGAAGACACAGCGGAGACCACATCAAGAGGTAGGAGGGGCAATTACGTGATAGAAGCAACCCCATACCTCCCGGGTGGGAAGCCCCACAGACTGGACAGTAACTGCATCACAGAGACTCAGCTACAGGACTAAGAGTTCTGAGCCTCACGTCAAAACCCCACGCCTGGGGATCGGGCACAGGGAGAAAGAGCCCGTGGAGCATCTGGCATTGAAGGCCAGCGGGGCTTGTGTGCAGGAGCTCCACAGGACTGGGGGAAACAGAGACCCCACTCTTGAAAGGCACACACAGACTTTCACGTGCACTGGGTCTCAGGGCAAAGCAGTCTCCAGAGGAATCTGGGTGGAACCTGACTGCAATTCCTGGAGGATCTCCTGGGAAAACAGGGGTGACTGTGGCTTGTTGTGGGGGAAGGGCATTGGAGGTGAAGCTCTCAGGGACATTCAGCAGCCTGCATTTCTCTGGAGGGGGCCATTTCTGGGAAAAATCTGGTCCCTCCCATCAGTGCTGAGAAGCCCCAGGCCAAACAACAATTCAGGTTGGATCTCAGCCCCACCCATCAGTAAACAGGCTGCCTAAAGACCCCTCAGGCACACAGCCAGCCTCTAATCTCATCCAGAGACAAAGCCCCATCCATCAGAGGGAGAGGAATCAACTCCACCTACCAGTGAGCAGGTATCACTCCCTCCCATCAGGAAGCCTACA
>PVHT021183528.1:12578112-12589275 GCA_004024745.2 Catagonus wagneri | reverse complement strand
TAAAAAGACACAATGAACCTTCTTACAGAACAGACAATGACTCACAGACTTTGGAAAACCTTGGTTTTTCAAATAAGACAATCTGGGGGGGTGGGGGGATGCACTGGGGGTTTGGGATACAAAATCTGTAAAATTGACTTGTGATGATTTATGCACACCTATAATTGAAATAAAATCCATTAAGAGAAAAAAAAATAAAGTACTATATATAAAAATGAAAAAAAAAGAAAAAAAAGAAATCTTGGTCACCTCACTAACCCACAAAACACCATCCTGCTCCTCTACAGTGATGTCATCATGCTAAGAGGGCCTGTTCAGCAAGGAACAGGTACCCAGGATGACTTGGCAAGACATAGGCATGCTAAAGGTGGGAGGTATAGCCCATGAAAAATCAAAGAACTACTATTAGTAAAGTTTCTGGGAGTCCATTAGTCTGAGTTAGGATGGGTGCTTGCTTCAGAAGGAAAGATGAGTCTCTTCATTTTGTGCTCCCCTACAATCTTGACAGAGATACAATACTTTATAGGACATCTTTGGAGAAGCAAAAGCTTACCGGCTTTGAGTGAGGCCTAGAGAAATGGAACGCTTCTCAAGCTATGCCAGGCTGAAAAAATAATCTGCTACCTAGCCTTTCCTGGCCCAGTATATCCAATGATGTTCAAAGTGTTTGTGGAAGGTTGGGCTGTGCAGAGCTTGGGGCAAGCAGTATGACGGCTACTGTATACATAGCCTGATATTTCCATTACTTAATTTCCCTGTGATAGCACTACATGATTTTTGTTGTTAATATTTAAAAAATTTTTAATTGTATAAAATATAGATAAAGAAATTTACTGGGTTAACCATTTTTCAGTGTATAGTTCAGTGCCATTAATCACATTCACAGTGTTATGCAATCATTACTACCATCCATCTACAGAATTTTTTTTCATCTTGCAAAACTGAAATTCTGTATCTATTAAACAATAACTTCCCATTTCCTACTGCCCCTGCCACTGGCAACCATAATTCTACTTACTGTCTCTATGGATTTGACCATGCTAAAGTACCATAGGATTTTAATTTGGATTTTTTTTTTTGGGATTGTAAATTCTTTTTAAAATTTTTTAAAATTACTCAGTGAATTTTATTACATTTATGGGTGTACAACAATCATCCTAACCAAATTTTATAGCATTTCCATCCCAAACCCTCAGTGCATTGCCCCACCCCCTAACCTGTCTCCTTTGGAAACCATAAGTTTTTCAAATTATGTGAGTCACTATCTATTCTGCAAGGACATTCATTGTGTCCTTTTTTTAAGATTCCACATGTAAGTGATAGCATATGATTTTGATGTCTCATTGTCTGATTGACTTCACTTAGCATGATAATTTCTAGGTCCATCTGTGTTGCTGCAAATGCCGTTATTTCTTTCCTTTTAATGGCTGAGTAATATTCCATTGTGTATATGTACCACATCTTCTTTATCCGCTCCTCTGTCGATGGACAGTTAGGTTGTTTGCTTGTCTTGGCTATTGTATATAGTGCTGTAGTGGATATTGGAGTGCATGTGTCTTTTCGAGTCATGGTTTTCTCTGGATAGATGCCCAGGACTAGGATTGCTGGATCAAATGGTAATTCTATTTTGAGTTTTCTGAGGAATCTCCATCCTGTTTTCCACAGTGGTTGCACCAATTTACATTCCTGCCAACAGTGTAATAGGGTTCCATTTTCTCCACACCCACTCCAGCACTTATTGTTTGTAGACTTTTTGATGATGGCCATTCTGGCTGGTGTAAGGTGGTACCTCATAGTGGTTTTGATTTGCATCTCTCTAATAATGAGTGATGTTGAACATTCTTTTCATGTGTTTTTTGGCCATCCATATGTCTTCTTTGGAGAATTGTCTGTTTAGATCTTCTGCCCATTTTTTGATGGGGTTGCTTGCTTTTTTGTTATTGAGCTGTAGGAGGTGTTTGTAAATTTTGGAGATTAATCCCTTGTCAGTCAGTTTATTTGCAAGTATTTTCTCCCATTCTGTGGGTTGTCTTTTGGTTTTGTTTAGGGTTTCCTTTTCTGTGCAGAAGCTTTTAAGTTTAATTAAGTCCCATTTGTTTATTTTTCTTTTTATTGTCATTACTCTGACAGGTAGATCTGAGAAGATGTCGCTGTTGTTTATGTCAGAGAGTGGCCTATGTTTTCCTCTAAGAGTTTTATAGTATCTGGTCTTATATCTGGATCTTTAACCCATTTTGAGTTTATTTTTGTACATGGTGTTAGGAAGTGTTCTAATTTCATTCTTTTACATGTGCTGTCCAGTTTTCCCAGCACCACTTATTGAAGGGGCTGTCTTTTCTCCAATGTATATTCTTGCCTCCTTTGTCATAGATTAGTTGACTAAAGGTGTGTGGGTTTAATTCTGGGCTTTCTATCCTGTTCCACTGATCTCTATTTCTGTCTTTGTGCCAGTACCATATGGTTTTGATGACTGCAGCTTTGTAGTATAGTCTGAAATGAGGGAGCCTGATTCCTCCAGCTCCATTTTTCTTTTTCAGGATGTCTTTTGCTATTCTGGGTATTTTGTGCTCCCAAAACAAACTTTAAGATGTTTTGTTCTAGTTCTGTGAAAAATGTCCTTGTTAATTTAACAGGAATTGCACTGAATGTGTAGATTGCCTTGAGTAGTATAGTCGTTTTGATAACATCGACTCTTCTAATCCAAGAGCATGGTATGTCTGGACTTCCCGTGTAGCTCACAATAAGAGCATGGTATATCTTTCCATTTGTTTGTATCATCTTTGATTTCTTTCTATCAGCATCTTAAAGTTTTCAGAGTACAGGTCTTTTGTCTCTTTAGGTAGGTTTATTCCTAAATACTTTATTCTTTTTGATGCCATGGTAAGTGGGATTGCTTCCCTAATTTCTCTTTCTCATCTTTTGTTGTTAGTATATAGAAATGCAGTTGACTTCTGTGTATTAATTTTATATCCCGTGACTTTGTCAAATTCATCGATGAGCTCTAGCAGTTTTCTGGTCGAGTCTATAGGATTCTCTAGGTATAGCATCATGTCATCTGCAAATAGTGATAGTGTTACTTCTTCCTTTCCAATTTGGATACTTTACAATATCTTTTGCTCTCTAGAAGTCAAGTTTTTCCTTATTGCTCTAAAACAATTTCCTGAAAACTCTTGTATGTTTGATTTTCCAGTTGAGTTTTCGATTGAGTGAGCTTATCAGGCTTCATAAAAAAATTCAAATGGGATTTTTGATATTACATAGAATCACCATTTCTAAAGTTGTGATAATTCAAACTTCAGAAAAAATTCATAATTTATTAAAACAAGTTAAGTCTGTTATAAAAAGCCATGAAACTCCAGGAGTTCCTGTTGTGGCACAGCAGAAATGAATCTGACTAGAATTCATGAGGATTTGGGTTCGATCCCTGGCCTCACTCAGTGGGTCAAGGATCTGGCATTGCCATGAGCTGTGGTTTAGGCCTCAGACATAGCTCGGATCCCACGTGGCTGTAGGCCAGCAGGAGCAATTCTGATTTGACCCTTAGCCTGGGAACTTACATATGCTGGGGTGCAGACCTAAAAAGCAAAAAAAAAAGCCATGAGGTTCCCAATGGAGAAGTTATTTTCAAATAAATAGGTTAATTTAAATAAATAGTTTACTTTTCAAACAGGCTACTTTTGTTCAGGTAAGAAAATATTTTGTTTAAATTTAACTCTAAGTATAATCTCAGGATGTTTTCATTATACCCCTACAGAAGGACACGGGTCTTCCCATGGAATGCTAATGACCAGGCTCTTGAGATTTTTTGCTCCTCCAACATATGGTGTTGGAAGGGGAAGGACAGGAAGGGGCGTGTTAGGGGAGGTCTCTAAAGCCTGAGGTTATAACCTCAAATTTTCAAAAGAGGTTTGTATTAGACAACCTAATATTTCTTGCTATGTTTTAGTCATCTTGTACCACAAAATAATTTGATTTTGCCCAAATTCCATGCACCTTATGCCAATCAGCCACAGGATAAGCTTCTGTTGACCCTCACAAGTGCCATAATTCAATATGGTATGTGAAATCCGTGTAGAATGGTTGTCCTAAAGTTATTGTCTCATAATTGTACTCTCTTTGATGGTATACGTGAATCTTTAACAACACTTTTAAAATCGTGCCTAAGACCATGGAGCTTACAATGTGATGAGGGCTAGTGCTCCTTTTCCGAGAAATGGAATTTATTAAAACCTTACCAATTCATATATGGATGCATCCCATTCAGCAATTCTAAGCAGAGACAAACAGCTTTTTCATGTAGCGCAAAGATTGGAGAGGGTTACCTAGGAGCCAGAACTCCCATTACAGAGAGTAAATGAGGCTAAACAGAATAAATGCATAGTCTGAGTGAAAGACTTGGGTATTGGAAAATTCCTGGGCTGATAATCAGATCAAAATCCAATAGATTTTAGCTGTTTTTAGAAGCATCTTGGCTTTGCCCATCTTGATGATGGTTCTTCCATGGGGTGTAGAACATTGAAAGACGACTTCTCTGGGTGGCATTCTCATTGTATCAGATTTGAATCACTCATTTTGCAAGTCGAAGTATTCTAAAAGCATGTATGACCAACCCCATGCTCAACATTAAAAAAAAAGTTTTTTACAACATACATTAGGAAAAACACTCCACTATTTTACCAGTAGAACTTATTTTGTAGTTCCTTTCTGATATACTTTTTATATGATTTCAATTATTTTATGTTTATAAAAAAGAAATAGATTTACATCCCACTTATAAAGGCTGAGTGGTACTCCCTGTTACTTGGCATTCTTAAGAATGACACAGCTAAAGATGCTGTGCCCCTTGAAGTGGTGCACAACGCAGTGCATAGCAGCACATAGGCAGCGCCCTTGACTAAACAGGAAAAAACCTGAACCTTGATGTGATTAACCAGTGGGTCCACATTAAACAGCATCACAAGGATACAATCAGAGTAAAGATACCTTCATGTTCAAGAAAGAATACCACTTTTCAGATTTTTGGTATATATGATTGAACTAGTTCTAGAAAATTAAAATTTTACTCAGTCGCTATCAAGAATATCTTACTGTGTCTTGACCAGAATTGCTTGTATTAGTTAATTTAAAATAATGTACACTATTTGAATTAGGCAAAATGGCATTGGTTATTACATTAATTTGCAGACAGTTGAGGCAAAATGTATTTTTGCCTGTCAATTAGCTATTTTTTATTTTTAGAATTATATATTTATATTTTTTTGCCTATTGATCTCTTTGATCTGTTGATGGCTTTCTTACTTCTATATGGGGGCTTTATTTGTTTTGGTTATTTACCAATTACCATATTTGTTGCAATCTTTTTCTGGCTTCTACTTGCTCTTTTGATTTTGTTTATAGTCTCACAGAGAGTTTAACATTTTAATGTTAAACACACTGCTACTTTCCAACGTTGCTCTTAAAATTATTAAATTATTAAAGTAATTCCTCATTTAGAGGGATATTCTGATCCATGAATAGAGCCTGATTTATGCAACTCTGTTTTTTTATTTATGGATTGATGCTTATATATTTAACTCCTTGATCTAACTACACATTTCTTGGCATGAGATATGAAAATAGGATCTAATGTATTTTCCCCCAAATTAAAAAACCTGTGACTTGAGTACTATATTGAATAATTCCCTATTTTCATGTAATTATTAGTAAGTGAAGTTATAATGTCATCAAGACCTCCTGTTCCTATTTATTGCTGATCTAGAAGGACCAATTTTGCCAGGACTTGAATTGCTTCAGTCTAGATCTGTCTTGCTCTGTTTTGTTATTTCTTTGAGGTAAAAATGGAGGCTAGCTTTTTCCTCCCTTATGTTATGGAAAAACAAACAAGGGATTGACTCACTTCTACTTTACATTCATGAATATTTTGCCCGTTTCACATTTTGTAAGTTAATATCATTTATTTTTCCCTGGTAGCAATACACTTTGATTTCTGTTTGCATGCACTCTTCTAAAAATAGGAGGGTCAGTTTCTTAAATTGCTAAAGGAGAAATTCTGAGTGATTCTGGTTTTAAAATACATTCCTAAAGGGAAGTTCAAAAATTAAAAAAAGAAGTCAACTCACAAACAGAGAAAGTAAATAATAATCAATGTGTCTACTGCACTAATGGATCATATGAAGTAAAGAGAAGGTGAATTCTGTCATGGGAGGAGGGGAAAGGAGGGCTGCCTGCCGAGGACAGCGCCAGAGTAGGCTGCCCAGACATTCCAGAGACGCTGTGAAATCCAGGGAGAGCCCAGCAGGGCTGCACTCTGGTATGCTCCTGGAATATGTCTTTTAATATATTTAAAACCCCGTGGTGAAAACATTGTCTGCCTCAGGGTACACCACTGGGTTTAAATATACTAAATGGTGCCAAAGAAAGAACATATGCCAAGTTTATATGAGCTTTCCACAGCCTTTCCTGCATGTCAGAATCAAGCACAGGTGCTAGGACTGAGTCAAAAAACAGTCCAGTGAAGATGGCAGAGTTGTGTTAACCATTGAATTATTAATTTATTATTAAAATATTTCCCTTTTCACACATCTGGCATTTTGAGTTCATTCTTTTACAGATTAATAAACAAACAAGCCAAGTTGTTCAAGGTTTTACAGCCTCTTCAAAGGTAAGAGCAGAAAATGTTCAGAAACTGTTTGCTGAGGGCCCACACTCGCTAGACTGGAATGTCTAAATTAAATTAAAGCTAAAGTTAAACATGCACCTTAGTTACCACACTTTCATAAAAAATATCAAGTGTTTGTATTGACATTGTATTTTTATGTTCCCTCCTCATGGGGGAGGAAAAACCCATAAATGTCTGTCCTTGGAAGCAGAGAGTGGTAACATGTACTTCATAGTATTGGTATGACTCATCACTGAAGGGCAGAGCTAGCCTGGGAAGAAAATGGAAAGGTTTGGAACAACCTATGCTTTCACTGGTATATAAAACATCTCCAACTGATACTGTCATTAACAGCATAAAGGAACACTCTGTGACAATGCTGAGGGTCTGTTTACTATTGGCCATGCAGACATGCAATACAATACATCTTCAAGTGTCTGCTATGGGTCTCTCCCAAATACTGCAGTTAACCCTTAGGGCCCTATGTGGGTCTTATCTTATCCACGAGCCTACAGGGATGCGCTACTAAACCCTGAGTAGTCTTGCTTCTGCTCTAGCTTCTAACAAGCTCTTCTCTGTGCTCACTGAAGACCATTCCAGAGGGCCTCCAGTTTATAAGGATGCTGTCTAGAAGGTCTCACAGGCATTAATTTATATTTGGAAAAAAAGAAAACATTTGGGAGAACCATGGCTACTTTTGTGCAAAATAAAATTTTGCACATGAAAGACATTTTTTCCTTTTAAACAATAGATTCTTTTGTGGCTGAACTTCTAGACCCCAATGTTTTAGACCTTGAATTACACTTGAAAAGTGAGCAAGAACAGATGGTGAAAGATGATTGCCAGGTTGTGGAAAGCACTGACGTCAGAGTCAAAAGTTTCTGTGCATTTAGTTTCTAACTGTGTGATCTTGGGCAAGCCACTTGACCTGTAAACAAAAGACAAACAAAACAGAAGAAAAAGTTAACGTTAAAGCAGATATGTGCAAATACTAACGTAACATCGTATATTCTCTAATCTCTACAAGATTATTTTCTGTAATAATAATTTTCTTGATTTGTTTTTTAGTTTTATAACAACTCTTTTTGAAAAATTGACATAAACTTTAAAGATATTTCACATGTGAGCTAAAATTTACACTTACCAATAAAACATATGTCTCACAACTGGCACACTATTTGTTTGCAATCTTAAATACAAGTAAACAGTCCAAGAGGTCACCAAGAGTGATGGGATTGAAGTAACCGAGGCTCTGCTTCTTTATCTTTACAACCTGATAATTTCTTACATCAAGTTTACCTCTAAACGCACCTAAAATTGTATCACAGGCTCTGGACACACACACTACACTAAAGAGAGCTGGAACAATCCTAAATGGTTTGAACTTAATTTTAAAACAAAAGTGCATAGCTGAGTGTGTTAGTGTCGACTGTATAACTGGGAGTTCTGCAGACTAACTTCCACCTAAAGCATGATGCCTACCAAAGTATAAGTGATAAACAACTGTGCTAATACAGAGCTTAGATGTATATTCTTAAAAACCTCAATAATCACAACTATTGTTTAGAACGCACACCCATAACATGTTTTTTTTAAACAGGGAAGAATATTTTACCACTGACATTTTTTAGATTTGTCAGGAGTAGTGACAACAAAAAGCAGATCAGCATTTTATTATTATTTTAAAATGATCTTTAGTGTTCCCTTATTGCCTGCTTACTTCAGCCTTGGTAATCGTGCCTCCCAAGTCTCTTGCATTTTGCCACTTTAATGAGATAACCACTGACTCACCCTCACCCCATCCCGCCCCACCCATCAGCCCCTATCATGGTCCAGGCCTCATATTCACAGAGGGTTTCACATTTAGGACTTAGACATGTCATCTCTATGAGGCTATTCTTGTGGTCACAGCGATAGACCAACAAGAATGAAGATATTCACCTTACAATTTTTAACTTGTGTCATTACTGTACATTACCTATACATTAATATTGTTTAAAATTCTGCAATTATCTTGTGACTAGCACAAGCACAATGAATGGTACATTTGGGGTGTTTAAAATACGTTATTTTGTTACATGCAAATGTTAAAATGTGTCACAGTTTTTAATAGCTGTCGTCATTTCTGCAGAATGACAAATAATAGATGTGTAGCTGTGCTTGTTTGCACTGCTAGGGTGATCCGTCCTCAGAGTTTTCCAGGAACTAAGGAGTTTTCTGAGATACAGGACTTTCATTGCTAAAGCTGGGACCGTCCAGGCAAACTCTATCTATATCCTTCAGAAAATAGCACACTCTGGACTTACAGGATGGCTGGTTTCTCACTGGCTGAGTCTAAGAGTCTTTTCTGGAGAGAAACAGAAGCTATCTATTTCCCCTTCCTGCTGAAGCAGGCACTTAAGACTAGGAGCTTTCAGCCTAGAAGCATGGACATCCCCTAATCTGCCAACTTCCCTCTAACTTACTGGATGCATTTATTTGATGACAGCAACAATACATGCTATTAGGTAATGGCCTTTATATAAGTCAGAGTAGAGTGTTTTACAACTAAATACAAGATGAAGGTATAAATTTTGCAATTTTTAAAGAACCCGGCAGAGATTTAGCTTTCTGAAGATCACCCAAGGCTGCTGCCACACCTGGGTGATGTAAATCAGAAAGCTCTCGATTTGGGGTCTCCCGGAGCTGAAAGTTGAAGTATCCAAGATAGTTGAGTGATACAGACTTTTGAATATGTAATGAAAGAAAAGGCTTGGAGAGTGTGTGGTCCTGCTGAAACTGTACCCCATGTGAGTTAAATAACTAAAAAATCAATACACAGTGTTATTGACAACCAAGCTCTTTTCTTGCTGAGGTTTTGTGCTAAAACAGATAGTAGTAAAAGAGAATGATGGTATTTTTCATGCACCATAAATTGCCCTCCATCCAGTGGCATGATCTGGGGAATCCGTAAGTAATTATTTATGGCAGGACTCAAGCATTGAAATAAAGCCATTTGTGATCAAGTTTGATGGACATCTTTGCCGCTTTTTCTTTAAAAACAGTAAAGTAAAAGGATTCCCAGGCCTGAAAGATAATCTTCAACTTGCTAAAAGAATAGGTTACAGAAACTTCATTAACTGACCACTTCAAACTTGGCCTTTTGCAGCACCAGTAAGATTTAAGCTGCAAAGTCAGACAAAACAAAGGCAACTGTAGTTGATGAGTGATGGAACATGCATTAGCTTTATGACTGTGGAGATCCAAATAGGAAGGTCCCACTACAAGGGTGATTTGAACACTCCCATCTGTGTTTCTTGGAAGGTATACTGGTACAAAGTTTTGGAAGGCTGTTTGGCCTTATATACAAAATTTTATATGCAATGTTCTCTGCTTTGAGCAAGGCCATGTCTATGAATTTGGCATGTTGACATATTGGCATAGATTTGCAGAAATATATGAACAAGGGAAGCTAATTGCTGACTATTTAGAATTTTTGTGATAGTGAAAAGTAGACAACCTAGATGTCTAACAGTAGAGTTAAAACCTTTGTTGTGGATCTGTACTGAAGAGTACTATGCAGCCATCAGAAAGAAGGAAGTAGGTTTATGTGCATTGACTTGGAGATAAGCCTGGGATGTAATGGGGAGAAGATGTCAAGTTACAGAGCACCATGCACAGTATGATTTATTTTGTAAAACAAATTAAAAAAAAAAACAATCTAAGTACACATTCCTACGTGTGCTCATAAATAATTCAGGAAATACTATATTCGCAGCAAACTGTTAAGAGTGGTTAACGCCCGGAAGCGGGAGTGGGAGTGCTTCATTTGAATTTTTTAGGATGTACTTACATTACTTTTTGTTTTTTAAGATAGAATTTCTTTTTCATTGTTGTTGTTTCTTTTAAAGAACCAGGGAGCATGTTGTTGGTTAGTTCTTGACTGAAAATCATTGTACTTCTCCCTTGCCCTGGCCATGTCAGAGACAAAAGGCAGTGGTGATTATATGTAAAAAGACACCATGAACATTGTAACTAAAAGCAGGCCTCTCCATACCATCAAAGGAGAGAGCTGCTCTATTTTACTATATTTTTGGCAAAAGATTTCAACTAGGTAACACACTAAAGTCACTTATCAAATAAAGGTAATGTATTACTTAAAGGACTAAAGTTATATATTTGTTCCTTTTTATATTGCTCTATTTTAAATCTGAAGGATGTAGAATGCTTTTTCTTCTTCCCTAAGTTATTTCTCATTTCCTGGGTCTTCCCAGCCCTACATCTGTCTCTCTCTCTAGACACCATTCAATTAAAGTAAATTTTAAGATATTTTAAAACAGGAGGCGGCAAGATGGCGGAGGAGTAAGAGGTCGCGCTCTCCCTCTCCCACAAATACATCAAAAAACGCATCTAAATATAAAACAAGTTGGACAAATCATCATCTGAATGCTGATCAATTTAAACCTCCAAAAACTGCAAGAAACCCCTGAAATAACTGGGTAGAACAAGTGAAGAAAAAAAAAAGG
>PVHT021183528.1:12540026-12577112 GCA_004024745.2 Catagonus wagneri | reverse complement strand
AAAAAAAAAAAAAAAAAAAAAGATATTTTAAAACAGAAAGCAGAAGCTGTCTATGAATGACTCTAAAAGAAGTGTTATTTCTGGAAGTTTCCAAATAGGCTAAGGGAATGGAGTGGTCAGGATATACTTGTGGGATCCAACAATAACCCAACAATTATCAAGAGAATGAAGAACAACTACCCAAAGACCAAGAGTAACTCACCAACATGGCACTCGGTCTCCACCCATTAACAATGACTGCCAGTCAATTTAACACCTATGAAAGCAACCACAGAACTAACAGAGAGTATTTTAAAAATATTATTCAACTGCTTTGAATGATAACAATTTAACCTTGGAAAACATCATTTGAACTCTTATAAAGGGATTAAAAAACTCAATTGAAGTATAGTATACAAAAACAAAAGTTACGTAGAATAAATGTACAGCTTGTTAAATTTTCACAAATTCAACACTTTCATGGAAGCAGCATCCAGATTAGGAAATAGTATGTTATCAATACCCTAGGAACCCCTTACTTTTTTTAATGTTACATGACAGTGTATGTGTGGGCCTGTTTCTGGGCTCTCTCAGAAGGGATCAATGTTATCATAATATTGAGTTCTCCCATTTATGAATTTAGTTTATCCCTTACAAAGGGAAACCTTACAATTTAGTAGCCTCCCTGGGAAATGCAGGAAAATCAGGATAGTGTGGCAAAGTCTGTCAGCTTCTCTGGGGCTTCTAATATTCCTGTCGGGAGGTGTCCTGCTTCCCCACTTCCTCCAGAAGGACATGGGTCTGCTCCTGGGCTTCATGGAGTGGGTAGACTTGCTGTATGGAGCCTTCAATTTTTCATCCATCACTCCTATTTCATCATCCCAATCACTGCATATAGATGGCCCCCAAACACATGAAAAGGTGTTCAACATCACTCATTATTAGAGAAATGCAAATCAAAACCACTATGAGGTACCACTTTACCACCAGCCAGACTAGCCATCATCAAAAAGTCTACAAACAATAAGTGCTAGAGAGGGTGTGGGGAAAAGGGAACTCTATTACACTGTTGGTGGGAATGTAAATTGGTGCAGCCACTGTGGAAAACAGGATGGAGATTCCTCAGAAAACTAAAACTGGAATTATCATTTGATCTAGCAATTCCAGTCCTGGGCATCTATCCAGAGAAAACCCTGACTCGAAAAGACACATGTACTCCAATTTCCACTGCAGCACTATATATAATAGCAAGACATGGAAACAGTCTAACTGTCCATCGAAAGAGGAGTGGATAAAGAAGATGTGGTACATAGACACAATGGAATATTACTCACCCGTTAAAAGGAAAGAAATAACGGCATTTGCAGCAACATGGATGGACCTAAAATTATCATACGAAGTGAAATCAGTTGGACACTGAGACACCAACATCAAGTGCTATCACTTACATGTGTAATCTGAAAAAAGGACACAATGAACTTCTTTGCAGAACAGATGCTGACTCACATACTTTGAAAAACTTATGGTTTCCAAAGGAGACAGTTTGAGAGATGGAGGGATGCACTGAGGGTTTGGGATGGAAATGCTATAAAATTGGGTTGTGATGATCATTGTACAACTATAAATACAATAAAATTCATTGAGTAATAAAAAATTAAGTTTACAAAAAAGAGAAATATGAGAATAAGAAAAAATACTTAATGTAATACTTAAAAATACTTAAGGTAATATTTAGAATTTAGAATTATGTTATATTATAAATAGTGATAATGATCTTATAAATCCATAATGCTACTCAAATAAGAATAAAACAACCTACTCATTTGTTATTATTGGTAGTGGCTATAATATTAAACTTGAAAATTGGGAATTATTTTCCTACTTTGAAAATAGGCTTTTAAAGGAAAGTAATTAGTCATTTATTCTGCTTTTTATCCTAGGAATTATTATCAGGATAATCAAATAAATCCTGCTGATGAGGGGGAGTCTTAATTATAGAAGAATGCCAGATAATAAATGTAAAAGGAATAATGGAATTAGGAAATCAATTTACAACCCCTTAATGAAACAGTTGATTCAAGCAAGGATCAACAAAAGATGTTAAATGCATTAGGTGAAAGATCAATGGGAAGTTAGTGTTTTTACATGTTTGCAAAATGTTACCTCACAGATTGCTTGCTAAGCACAAGCAGAAAAATGTAATTTTATAGCCCTTGGATCAGGCTGTTATCATCTTAACCCAAGGATCAATCTTAGCATTGTAAATGTTGAGAACTAGATTCATGTGCCTTCTAATATGATGAAATATGAAGTATACATCACTATATAAAGTTTTTTTTGCCAAAAATTATTTAATTTCCAGTTGAAAGGAAGTAGAAGAGATAAAGAAACAACTTACATAGCTCTGAGGAAGCAAGCAGGCAAATCCAAACAGTGGAGCTTCAACAAGTGAATAGTAAGGTAGTTCAAGATAAAAAAAATACAACAAAACAGCACATGAATAAATCGGCTGTAAAGATATTTTGGAAATAGTTGGAAAAATCTTGAATAACTCCTGAATATTAGATTATATGAAGGAATTATTGTGGTATTGTTAAAGATGATAATATTATAGCCACGTAGGGAAAGGTACTAACTTTTTACTTTTACTATAAATGAAATGAAAACTCACTATAAATTTTCATTTTATAAAAAAAAAATTTATTGAAGTTGATTTACAATATCATGTTAGTTTTAAGTATACAGCACAGGTATTCAATTATACATACATATACATGCATACAAATAAGAACACATATATAGTAGTGTGTATACCTTAGTCCCAGCCTCCTAACTTAACCCCTACCTTTCCACTTGGGTAAGCATAAGATTGTTTCCTATGTCTGTGGGTCTATTTCTGTTTTGTACAGAGTCCATTTTTATCTTTTTTTTTTTTATTCCACATATGAACAATATCGTATGATATTTGTCTTTGTATGGCTTATTTCACTTAGTATGAGAATCTCTAGGACCATCAATGTTGTTGCAAATGGCATTTTTTTTAAGGGCCACACCTGCAGCATATGGAAGTTCCCAGGCTAGGGGTCAAATTGGAGCTACAGTTGCCAGCCTATACCACAGCAACAGCAATGCAGGATCCAAGCTGTGTCTGTGACCTACACTACAGCTCATGGCAATGGCAGACCGTTAACCCACTGAGCAAGGCCAGGTATCAAACCTTCATTTTCAAGGATACTAGCTGGATTCATTTCCTCTGCACCACAATGGGAACTCTACAAATGGCATTATTTTGTTTGTTTTACAGGTAATATTTCATTATGTACATATACTACATCTTCTTTATCCATCCTTTATCCATTCATCCACGGATGGACATTTAGGTTGCTTCCATGTCTTGGTGAGTATAAATAGTGCTGCTGTGAACATTGGAGTGTATGTATGTTTTCAAATTATGGTTTTCTTCTAATATATACCCTGGACTGGGATTGCTGCATTGTGTGGTAGTTCTATAAAAACTCACTATAAGTTTTCAATAGTAGATTTTGAGCAGGAAGAAGAAAAAAATGGTGAACTTGAAAATAAATCAATTGAAAATACCCAGTTTAAGGGACAGGAAGAAAAAAAAATGAGTAAAACATAACAGAGCCTAAGAGGCCTGTAGGACATCATCTATCATACCAATATATGTATAATGAGGATCCCAGCAGAAAATAGAGACAAAAGTACACAGATAATATTTGAAGAAATGATGGTCCAAAACTACTTGAATTTGATATAACACATAAATCTACACCCTCACAACACAACAAATTTCAAAAAAAAGGATAGACACAAAGAAATCCACACTGAGCCACATAATTGCAATGTCAAGGACAAAAAGAAAGAAAGTAGCAAGAGATAAAAGACTCTCTGTGTGAGTCCTTGTAAAAGTATATAAAAGTATATTCTATGTAAAATTATCCTCATTAATATTAACAGCAGATTTCTCACCAGACATATGAAGGCCAGAAGGAGGTGGGATGACATGGTTTAATGTTCTGAAAGAAGAAACCTTGCAGCTGAGAATTGCATAGAAGTAAAGGAGAAATTAGGATAGCCTAGATAGATAAAAGCTAAGAGAATTTATTGACAATAGAACTGCCACAGAAGAAATACTAAAGGTATTCTTTAGGTTGAAATAAAAGGTGCTATCAGTAACCCAAAATCATATGAAAAAAATATATAGATCTCATGTAAAAGTATCTACATAGATAAATAAAAGCCAGTATTATTGTATTTTTGGTTTCTAACTCCACTTTTTACAGTCTACATTATTAAAAGACAAATGCATAAAACAATCATAGATTTGTGTCAGTGGATACAAACATAGAAAGATACATTTTGTGAAAACAACAATCTAAAGAGGAAATGGAGCAATATAGGAGCAGACTTTTGTATGCTATTGAAATTAAGTTGGAATAAGTTCAAAATAGATGGCTGTAAATTTAGAATGTTAATTGTAATTCTCATGGTAACAATGAAGAAAATATCTAAAAATTATACAAAAAAGGAAATGAGAAGGGAATCAAAATGGTACACTGCAAAAAGTTAATTAAGTAATGGAGGCAAATGAGAAACAAAAAGTTACAAGACATACAGAAAACAAATAGCAAAGGGCAGCAATAACACCTTCCTTATCAGTAGTTACCTTTAATGGAAATGGAGGAAACAACTGTAACAAAAGGCAGAGATTGGCAGATTAGATTTTTTTTTAAAAAATGATCCAGCTATATGTTGACTATAACAAAGTCACTTTGGATCTGAAGATATGCATGCATTGAAAGTGAAAGGATATAAAAAGATATTCCATGCAAATACTAACACAAAGAGAACTGGAGTGACTATACTGAGAATGGAGATTTTTAGACTTTGTCAAACACTACTATAAGAAACAAAGAACGACATTATATATTAGTAAAAGTGTCAATTCATCAAGAATTATAGCAATTATAAAAACATGTGACAGAGTGCCAAAATATATGAAGCAAAGAATGTCAGAAGTACAGTTCTGCAGTACTAGTTGGAGACTTCAATATCCTGCTTTCAATAACGAATAGAGGACAGAAGATCATAAGAAAAATAGATCATAAGATTATAAGAAAATAGAATGATAATATAATAATAGAGCAATACTGTAAACCAACTAGATTTAATAGGCACATATTGGAGATTCTACCCAATAGCAGCAGAATACACATTCCACTCACGTGCACATGAAACACTCTCCAGTATAGGCCATATAATAGGTCACAGACAAATCTCAATACAATTTAAATAACTGAAGTCATACAAAGTATCTTCTCCAAGCACAGTGGAGGAAGCTAGAATTGAGTAACATAAGGAAAACTGGAAAGTTTTAAAATGTGCATAAATTAAATAGCATACACTTAAACAACCAATGAGTCAAAGAAGAGATCACCAAGGAAATTACAAAACATTTAGAGATGAATGAAAATGAAAACACAACATATCAAAACTTATGGGATACAGTGAAAGCAGTGCTAGGAGGAAAAAAATCTATAGCTATAAATGCATATGTTAAAAAATAAGAAAGACCTCCAATAAAAAAACCTAAATTTACAATTTAAGGAACCAGATAAAGTATAGAAAGTTAACCCAAAGTGGGACTTCCTGTCTTGGCTCAGTGGTTAACGAATCTGACTAGGAACGATGAGGTTGCAGGTTCCATCCCTGGCATCAATCAGTGGGTTAAGGATCCGGTGTTACAGTGAGCTGTGATATGGGTTGCAGATGCAGCCTGGATCCCACGTTGCTGTGACTGTGGCTGTGGCGTCGGCCGGCAGCTATAGCTCTGATTAGTCCCCTAGCCTGGGATCCTCCATATGCTGCAGGTGAGGCCCTAAACAAAAAACTCTTTCCTTTTTAACTCTTTTCTTTTTATTGCTGAGCAGTATGCTGTGGCATAGATGTACCACAGTTTGTTTAACAGATGACAGTTGAATCATTTCTAATATTTTTGGTTATGATGAACAAAGTTGTTACAAATATTCACATTTGTACAAATATAAACTATATTTGTATAAATATAGTTTTTGTATAAATATATTTTCAAGTCTCTTGGATAAGTGCCCCAAATTGCAATTCCTGAGTCATATGGTTGTTTCATGCTTAGTTTTATAAGAAAATACCAAACTGTCTTCTATAATGGCTACATCATTTTACATCTCACCAGCAGTTTGTGAGTGATCCTGTTTTTCTTCTGCCTTAGCAACATTTGATGTTGTCACTGTTTTTATTTTAGCTATTCTGATATGTGTGTAGTGGAATCTCATAGTTATTTTAATTTGCAATTCCCTAATGGTCAATAATGTTGAACATCTTTTCATGTGTATCATTTGCCATCTGTGTATCCTCTTCAGTGAAGTGTCTGAGTCTTTTACTCATTTTCTAACTGAATTTTTTCTTTTACTGTTGTTTTGAGAACTCTTTATATATTCTAGATACTAGTCCTTTGTCAGATTTTTGGTTTGCAGATATTTTTTTAATTGGTAGCTTGTCTTTTAATTCTCTTAACAGGGTCTTTCTTAGAGTAAGTGTTATCAATTTTTTTTGCTGTGTGTGACTTTTTAGGGCCACACCCAAAGCACAAGGATGTTCCCAGACAAGAGGTCAGATTGGAGCTGTAACTGCCAGCCTATACCACAGCCACAGCAACATGGGATCCAAGCCATGTCTGCAACCTATACCACAGCAATGTCAGATCCTTAACTCACTGAGTGAAGCCAGGGATTGAACTCGAACCTTCATAGTTACTAGTCGGCCTTGTTACCGCTGAGGCATGACAGGAACACTCCCAAGTATTATTAACTTTCTTATGATTTCTAACTGATCAACTTTTTTTCTTCTATAGATCATGCTTTTCATGTCAAGGCTAAGAATTTTTTGCTTAGTCCTAGGTCCTGAAGTTTGTCTCCTATTTTTTTTTCTTAAAGTTATGCTTACAGCTGTGATTCATTTGGGGTTAATTTTTGTAAAAGGTGTGATATTTGGTTTAGTTTCATTTTTTAAAAAACTATGAATGTCCAATTGCTCCAGAACCATTTCTTGAAAAGTTATCCTTTCTCCACTCAATTGCTTTTGGAAAAAAATCAGTCGGCAGATATGTCTGGGTCTATTTCTGGATTTTCCATTCTGCTCCATTGATCTATGTGTCTGTCCCTCTATAAATACCACATAGTCTTGATTACAGGTTAATATTTTTAAAAGCTCTGCACTAATTAAGCACAGTAAGGACTTAGAACCACTGTTGGAGCTAGGGAAAAAGGTTCCAAGAAATCAAATAGTCAGTGAAAAGCTTGCTGTACTTAGAATCAAAAGACCTGGGTTTTGTAGTCCTGTTGTATCAGGATATGACTGGGTGACCTGGTCGAATCTTTTAGCCTGTGCCTCATTTTTCTCATGCATGGAACTGGGATGCTAATGCATCCAATGGGATGCTAATGCCTGTGAAGCCCACTCTCCCAGTGTACTCTTGAGTACAAAAGGAAATATAGAATCTATAAGGTGTAGACTAAAGCCGGTATTCAAATATAAAAGGTTATTATTTGAGGGATAAGGAAAATGAGATACATAGCGATCAAGGTCCTTCTCACCTCCTAATTGATTTTGTAGCGTCAGCCAGAAAGTTTCACATGCCATTCATCAAATACTTACAGAGTCCACATTCTTCCAGGCACTGTGAAAAGCCTCTGGGACACAGGCACAAAAAGACATGTCCCTGTCTTTATGAATCTTCCTTTTAGTGGGGACCTATTCCATTGTTCTGAAGTTAAGTGCATTCAGACTAAATGTGTATTGAGCACTCCTTTAGAGTTCCAGGATCCTCCTAGGTGGATGCATCCATGGAGCAATAAATCATTGTTCTGACGTCTCTGTAAGGGGCCAGTCACATCCTCAGACTTTCACAGGGCAGCACATTGCCTTCAGTAGAGCCAAAAGGAAAGAGGGAGGTTTTTCTTGGACAAAAGTAAAAATACTCCAAGGCTCATATGCTTGCCACACCTTCCCAGCTAGCTCCATCTCTATTCCAGGATTTCTCTGCCATTTATTTATTAAAACAAAACAAAAACATCCCATGGAGTCAATTCAGAGTCCCGTACTGTGAATAAAAAACACATTTTTGCCTACCTCAAGTGGGGCTGAATCTGTTGAAAGCATCGGCCTTCTTCATCTGTGTATTCCCAGGTCTCATTTTACAAGTTGATTTCAGCACGTTTGCCTTCGATGAAGCTGGATATGAAGTAGTTTTAGGAGTTCCCATCGTGGCTCAGTGGTTAACGAGTCCGACTAGGAACCATGAGGTTGCGGGTTCAATTCCTGGCCTTGCTCAATGGGTTAAGGATCCAGCGTTGCCGTGAGCTGTGGTGTAGGTTGCAGACGTGGCTCGGATCCCGTGTTGCTGTGGCTGTGGTGTAGGCCGGCAGCTACAGCTCCGATTAGACCCCTAGCCTGGGAACCTCCATATGCCATGGGTGCGGCCCTAGATAAGGCAAAAAGACAAAAAGAAATATGAAGTAGTTGTAACAAAGATGGGATATGCACCATTCCTCTAAACAGCCTGCAATGAAGAAAATCTCACTTGGAGAACAAAGGCTATTATTATTTAATCGTTTTAAGTATTTTTACATGCTATGTGGTACACTTAGAAAGCAAGGCATGAGAGTAAAACAAAATTCAATAACAACAAAATGTGCTCCAGCGAGACAAGATCAGAATACTCTTCCTAGACTCACAGCCGGAGGGAAGCATAGCAAGTACCATCCAGCCATTGGTGAGGCTCTGCTGCCCCCCGGTGGCTGAAGCCCTTCTCTGACAAAGCCGTTGAGGCTCCAGTGCTGATGTTAGTGTGATTTTTAGCATAGCGGATTAGATGGATGGAAAGGGAGATGGGTGGACTCATTCATTTTTCCATTCATTTAATAAATATAGAATTTCAACTATCTTGCCAGGCACCACACTATTAGGATGTGAGATTTGAGACATGAGTTCTGAAAACTGCATAGGCATTAAAAAGGCAAGGGCTGTGATCAGAGCTGCCCTGTGCATTTGTCCCAGGAGAATATTAGGGGCAGTGACAAGGATCGGGTGACTCATGATAACGGCAGCAGGATTTCCCAAATGTGCTTCTTCCCTCAGGGGGACAAACAAATCTCATGGCCTATTAACTGAAATCCATTGGTCAACAAGAGAAAGAATAGGAAGTAGGTACGTATGAGCCTTAGATATATGCTAGAAGATAAACAGGGAAAGTTTGAGGTGGGGGCAGGAAGAGAGGGTAGGCATAACTCTTTGATTCACTGAAAAAAAGAAATGAAACAGATTTAAAATAACAGGATGCTGTATTTAACATGGCTTATCGTCAAAGATTATGACACTCAGTATTGTAAGTCACCGTGGTGGTATTGATACAATAGGTATGGTGATCGGTGCATTCTGTTTGACATAGCAATTCCACTACTAGGAACTCATTGTCCAGAACTACTTGCAGAGTATGCAGGGAAAGGCACAGATGACAAGACCACGTTTCACCTGGACTTAAATGATGGCATCACAGACAATTAGAGCCGAGAATTTCCTTCTTGAGACTGAAAATTGTGCTGGCAGTTGCCTCTGTAGCTGGTTACTACTCATTTCTTTTTCAGATTCTGTAAAAGCCTTTATACTATTCCCCACCTTTGAATTCCAGTTGAACTCAAACATTCATATATCGAGCACCCGATCATTGAAAGACTCGATTGACATCTCAAGAGCATTTGCTAGGTTTCTTCTTCCCACATTCAGTGATCTAAGTTTGACCACAATGCTTGCCCTCCAACAGGTCTCAGTAATCAGTGATCTTGTGAAAAGTAAGGAAAGGTAGGGACATTCCCTTACTTTCTTCTAGGTTTCTTCTTCAGTCAGTCACCTTTGCAGGTCTTTCTCCTCTTTCTAGCCTGTCCATGTTTCCCAGGGATCTGATTAGGCCTAATGACCTTTTCACTCTAAAAACTCTCTGTTACTGGAAAACTGGGTTTTTGCCTCTTAGTGGCCAAAAGACACAACCAAGTCAAAGACTGGGAGAAGGAAGGATTTATTATTACTTGCAACAAGTAAAAAGAACACCAGAGACCCTTCCCAAAACAGTGTCTCCCCAAACAGCAAAATTAGGGAAGTTTTAAGCTAAGGATACAGGCATATTCATGAAGAGGCTTGAGTAGAGGAGAATTCAGTATAAAATTGGAGTAAATGTCGACAGAGCCTAAGCTTTAGTTGATCAAGGTCAGGAGAGTCAACATTATCTTTCCATCCTCCACCTGGGGGTGGCAGGGAGGCTTAGTTCCTGCAAAACTCAAAGACTATATCAGATTGTCATGTACAGCTCTTGAGGAGGAACAAACACTCTGTTTTACTGTTGAACTATTATTTCTTGATTGCTTTCCTTTTGTTCCTACATTCCTTTACTTTTTCTAAAAGATCACTGATTACGGAGACCTGTTGGAGAGCAAGCATTGTGGCCAAACTTAGATCACAAAATGGCTTCGGCCAAAGTGGCTTCTCTTATGTCAAGAAAGCTGTGCCTGGTTCTCTTTCTCAGGGGACCCCAATCCATCTGCTTACATCTCAGGCAATCTCATCTTCTAGATGTTGAAGTGCCCACTTCCTAAACCTCCAGCTAAATCTCAACTACTTCCAAGGCCCTGCATCCATCTTCTCTCTTATAAGGCCACTCCCCCAGTAGGAGGTCCCAAGCCCAACCCAATAGAACAATGTTGAACTGACCTTATCAACTTTCTCTACCTCTACCACCCTAGTATTCCCCATGTTACAGCACATTCAAGGTGGCCAAGCCAGAAATATGAGCATCATTCCTTCTCTCATTCCTCACATTCAGATAATTCCCCAGTTTTGTTGATTCTAGCTCTGAATATCTCTCAAATCTGTCCACATGTCCCACCTTCTCTGCCATTATGAGTCCAGATCTGTATCTACGAACAATGCCTGAATTACTGGATCAGTGTCCTAACTCGGTTCCCTGCCTTAGTCTTACTTCCACCCAACCCATTCTTGATACTTCCAGGAGAGTAAGCTCTCTTTCTCTCTCTCTCTCTCCCTTTCTTTCCTTCCTTTTTTCTTTCTTTCTTTCTTCCTTTTCTTTTCTTTCCTTTTTTTTTTAGGGCCACACCTGTGGCATATGGAAGTTCCCAAGCTAGGGGTCTAATCAGAGCTGCAGCTGCCAGCCTGTGCCATGCAACACCAGATCCGAGTGGTGTCTGTGACCTATACCATGGCTCATGGCAATGCCAGATCCTTAACCCACTGAGCAAGGCCAGGGGTTGAACCCACATCTTTATGGATACTAACTGGGTTAGTTACTGCTGAGCCACAAAGGAACTCGCAGGAGACTAAGCTTTCTGAAACACAAATCTAACTGTACCTTTCCCCTTTCATTACCTTACAGTCTCTCCCCATTGCCTCAGAATAAAATCCCCTTGTTTCCTGAGGTAGGGATATGGGTGCCTGTAAATTTTTGAAAAAATTACCATATAGTAAAATGGATTCTACTGTCCTGACTTTTAACACATGTATACATTCTGAGGCCACTGCGACAATCCATCAACTACACCAACCTCCTCATATTATCCCTTTATAGTCAAACCCTTCCCCATTCCTAGCCCCTGAGAACTACTGATCTATTCTCCATAGCTATAGTTTTGTCTTTTCCATAAAATGGAATACAAACCTTTTGAAAAACAAAACAAACTCAAATCCCTTCATGTGGCTTTAATGCTTCTACTTCTCTCCTCCCTCACCTCCAACGACTCTCCACCCCCACCTCACAATTAGGCAGAACTATTTTTAGTTTAGTTCTTGGGAAGCTCCAAGCTTTCCTTCATCCAGGCCGTCTCCCGTCTCCCCACCTTTTGGAATAGGGGTCCCTCCTCTGTTCTCCACAGTGCCCAGTGTTTCCCCATTATGGCACTCCCTCGCTGTTGTAACTGCCAGGTTATTTGTCCCTCTCTTTCATCAGACACTTCGTCTGGCGCGGTGACAGTGTTTTATGCATGACTACTAGTTCAGTTTCCCTGATGGGCGGGTCCCACCACACCCACCCTCAAAACCCCAGGATTCCTGATTGCGAAAACGCTCCGAGACCTAGCCAGGCTCAGAGCTTCGAAAGCTTAGCCAGCACGCGCGCGGGGGCGGGGCTGGGCGCCGTGGCCCCGCCCCCTTGCGCAATGATAAGTAGGGGGCGGGCTCGGTGGTGCGGCTCCCCTCCCCCACCGCCCCAGCGCTTGTGCGAGGGTGGCAACCGTTGCTGGGCGCCCGCCGCCTTGGGGTAGGACCTTCGGCCGCCAACGCCCTCCCGTATCGGCCTGAGGGAGCAGGCCTGGTGGCCCCACAACGTTCCCGACGCATGGCGGAGTGCTGTGGACGATGCCCATGAAGTCCTTAGTCCTTTTAGTTGCGCTGTTGTTATGGCCTTCGTCTCTGCAGGCGTATCCGAGTGAGTGATCCGCCTGAGGCGGCAGCTACCCCAGGGGACACTGGTGCGGGGGGACCTCCCGGGTTCCGAGGCCAGTCCGAGCCCCGGCTCTTCTTTTCCCTGGTCCTAAGCGCTTCCCGAACCCCAACGTTGAGGGGCCTGGCTTCTAGAAGGGCTGAGGTGTGTCCTGGTCCTATTCGCACCCTTCTCCGCCCCGCCCCACTCCGCCCCACCTGCGTGGGGTGGTGCAGGCGGTGGGTCCCAAAAGTGAACAGGGTGCGACAGGCTGGCCGCATGATGGGGCTGCGGAGGGAGCTCCTCATCCCGTCAGAGATGGTCTTGGTTCACCTGGGCCCCTTTACCAGAGAGTGCCTGAAGGTGTGATAAAGCAGGGTTGGCCATCTGTGGCTTAGCAGGCTCCGGTGGCTGGCTGAGCGTGGTTTTTCCACTTTTAGCCATGAATGTGAAACGTAATCTTTTGTGAGATGTACAAAAGCATGAGATTCCAATTTGTAAAGTTTTCTTGAAACACAGCCAGCTCGTTACTTTGTGCGCTGTCCTCGGCTGCTTTCTCGCCTTTTAACAGCAGAGTTTAGTAGTTGTCACAGAGACACGATGGCTTGAAAGCCTGAACTGTTTTGCTCTCTGGCCCTTTGCAGAGAGTCAGCTCTGTGGTTAAACGTGGAGAGGATGTGGATGGCAGGCGTCTGTCTAGGTCACTGGCTGACCCCTTATCCACTCCCACAGAGCATCCTCAGGGGCACAGGATTCAACACCATAGTTGAGAAGAACTATAACTTACCACTTGTCTCTCCTCAGTAGCTGAAAACTGATAAGGACATATTCAGGAGTGCTGAGACCGCTATATTAGTATCACAGGGACACTTGGAGGTATTTAGGTCAAGTGTCTGATACTTGGTGTTCCAGATAGAACTGTGAGGCTTGTTCATCTGGTCTAACTGTTGTTCATTTTAGCATTTAGTAATGTTGGGATTTGGTTTGACTAAATCAATAAGGGAGGTATGAAAAAAGTCTCAAGTATATGCTAGTTATGCGGAGCTATATATTTCAGACTTGTTAAAAGGTCTTAGTTAAAAATCAAACTTCAAAAATGAAAACACAGCACAACCTAAATCATAAATAATAGTACATAAAGTTCTGAATAAAGTGCCCTGGATAACTAAAGTTAGCTCCTTCAGTACTAGCACTTATAGTTGTTAGTTGTTTTAAACAAAAGGCTTTGTAAAATTTTTCCTTTTTGTTGTAAAGGTATAGAACATATGAAGATGATACGGTCCTTTCTTGATGTCTAGTGGTCATTGTTACTAACACCAGTTATTGCATTTTGGTAAAAGTAGATCAGTAGGTCACAACTGACTAACACATATGGGGACTTTAGTTGAGGTGACATTAATACTGTCACACAGTACTCCCTGAGACTATTGGGTAGCAATACCTGGACACTCAACTCAGTGCAGTCTCCTGCCAGACTGGGTACTTTCATGGCCTGTGCTTTTTCTTTGTATTCTCTCACCTAATCTTTCTTTCTTAAGAATTGTAGGAAATGAGAAGAGCCTTCTCAGAAAAAGGAATGATTTTGTGTTGACGATAGAGATGATAAAATATGTAAGGAAATATATATACTGGTCATAAATCGTAGAAGATATCTTAGAAAATGTAATTTACATCTTTTCCTCAGAAGTAGATTAAGGGATATGTGGGGCAATGCTAACCTGGCTACTTTTTCTGTGAAACCAGGTTTATAATTGTGATTTAAATCAGTTTTATATTCTTTATTTAATATGTCTACCCTTCCAACGGTGTTGGCAAAAGAGTCACATACAAAATGCTCCCTTGTACCAAAGAAAAGACACATAGGTTTTCATAATGAAAAGTACATCTTCAACAATTTTTTCCTAGAATACTGAGGCAGTTGTGAGATTATTTTATACAAATATGACAGGTATTGTATTATGTAATTACCTATGTTGAAAACCTCAGTACTTCTTATTAACACCTTTTTTTAATAGGCCCAACCCAAGTTTAGCTAGTATGAGTTTAATCTAAATTCAGCTTGATACAAATGAGACTTGGGGGTACATTTCCCTACATATACACACATCCTGATGGTTCTGGTTAAACATCTTTTTTATGATATATTTAAATTTATATAATTTAATTAATTTCCTTATATGTGATTTTTCCATAGTTTTGAGTATTTTCCAGTTTTAAAAGTCATACCTCTTTAATGCATTTGCAGCTGTACAACTTGCTTTTTTCTATTTAATGAGAATACTTTTTGCTTTTTTAAAAAGTATGACTTCTAAAGTAATATTAATATAACCATTATATATTTAAGTACTACTAACTACTATTAAAATAAATTATATAATTTGAATTTTATAACTTTAAGTCAGTAAATATTCATGAGCCTGATGCTACAAACATAAGGATATAAAATATTAGTTTTAGGTTTTATTTTTGGTATCTCATGAGTAACTGTTCTTCTCAAACATCTCTTTAGATAAATCAGCAAGAGTCTTAGAGCTAATGATACATGATTTTTTTTTTTTTTTGAGGGAGAGTTTGGCTGCACCCATGGGTTGGAACCTGTGCCTGCGTATTCAACCTGCATCACAGCTGCAGCACTGTGGGATTCTTAACCCACTGCGCCACATAGGAACTTCGATACAGGATTGTTTTAAGCTAGGATAACAAAACCTCTTAACTTGATGCTATAGATAAATGTTAAAGGAAGACTCAATATGAATCTTTCGTGTCTATCTTTGTCTTTGGGAAGGCTTTTGTCCTAATGGACCACAGGAAAGCAAGGGAAGTAGTAAGGCAATAATTATTCAAATCTATTGGCAATTGTAACTGAAGAGGAAAAATTGAAAAGAAAAGCATATTCCTTTTATTTCTAGCATATTCAAAGCTCAGAGTCATTTGGCTCTGGTGCTGTAAGTTCACTTTTCACTGTTTCAAGGCCCAAGACCATTGCACTTGGGGAGAGTATTTAAACCTGTGAATGTGGAGTTTCCTTGTGGCATAGCAGGTTAAGAATCCAGTGTTGTCACTGCTGTGGCGTGAGTTCGATCTCTGGCCAGGGAACTTCCACATCCTGTGGTTACGGCCAAAAAGAAAATAACAACAACAAAAAAAAAGCTCACAAAAAAACAAACAAAAAGCCCTGTGAATGGGGAATATTTAAAATAATGGGGTATCTTATCTGATGTGAATGTCCAGAGGGTAGCCTTTGGAGGTCTGATAGTTTCATTAGCCTATTAATATTTTATGGGAAAAAAGCCCTGTTTTTCTAAATTTTTTAGCTGTCCTCTCTGTTCTTTTCATAGGATCTTGTGTGTTTTTTAAGGCTTCTTGTTATCTAACATTAACCAGTTGTACCAAGACCACTTTGAATATTGTGTGCTCTGAATGGGATTAGCTATCCTTCAGAGGAGATAAAGTAGAACATGCTATCAGAGACCAAAGTACCTGGAATACATCTCAGTGCTGAGGTGGTATTATTTATGTCATTTTACTCAACAGAAGTAGAAGAGATATATTTCAAGGTCATGAATTTGTTTTGGTTCTGATTAAATTTTAACATTATTCATAGGATAACTTTCACCGAAACTAAATTTGTATTCCTTTTTCAAAATACAATTTAGTGAAGCTCTTTTGGTTATTTGTTGCAGCATAAAAGACCACCCCGAAATTTTATCATTTCTCATGATTCTGTGGGTTGTCTGGACTCAGCTGAGCAGTTCTTCTGCTTCATGTGGTAGAACCGAGGTTACTCATACAGCTTGTATTTAGCTGGAAGCTCAACTTGGGTGAGAACATCCAGCGTGGCTTCTCATCTTCCAGGGCCTTTCTCTGCATGACTTCTCATCTTTTGGTGGTGTAGCCCAAGTGGCTTTATATCATGGCAGCCTGCTTCCAAGAGAGAGTTTTATAAGCCCTTAGTATGCAAGTTCTTAGCAAGCCTATGCTGTGTCAGATTTGCTAATGTCCTATGTTAGGCCAAGATTATTACATAAGGCAAGCCCATATTCAGTGTAGGAAGAAAAACACTACCCAAGAACGTAAATACCAGTACCAAGAAGTGCAAAGCCATAAAGTTATATTTCCCTTTTTTTTTTTAGCTTCACTGAGGCATAATTGACTAATGAAATTGGAATATATTTAAAGCGTATAGTGTGATGATTTGATATATGTATATATTGTGAAAGAATTCCCACTATTAAATTAACACATATCCCCCTCATGTCTTTACCTTTTTGTGTGTATTATCAACTATAGACATCCTATTATACATTAGATTCTCAGGCTTTGTCTTATGACTGAAAGTTTGTACCTTTTACCAGCCTCTCTATTTCCCCTAACCCCCTCAACCCTAATGTTAACATTTCTTTAACTAGACTGCTTAATTAATATAAACATAATTACTCATTTGTTTTACCCTGCAGGAAAAATTAAAATTTAAATTACCAAATTATAAAAAAATAGCTGGATAAATAACAAGATGCGGTGTTTCTTTTTGTGATCATTCATTGAATACACCCTACTAATGAAGCATAGTTACTACACCTTTGATTTGAGATGCAAGTACTTAAGTTCATTTATTCAAGTTCATTATAATTTGAAGGTGCTGTTGTTTTATCTGGCAGCTCTTAGATGATGACAGCTTTCAGGTATTAATTCTTACTGGGAATGCTCACGTTTTGTAGAGTATGGGAAGTCTGTTCTTTGTGAGCCCATTTCATGATGGAAAATAGAAGCAATTTTTTTCTCTGAAGTTAAAGATATTCAGTCAGAGTCTGGCCCACCTATAAATGTCTCAATGCCTGGGTACATGTTAAGCTTTATATGCAGGAATTCTTTATTGATAAAGCAATTCTGGGAGTTCCTGCTATGACTCAGTGGGTTAAGAATATGACTGCAGTGGCTCAGGTTACTGCCGAGGCCTGGGTTCAATCCCTGGCCCTGGGCAGTGGGTTAAGGATCCAGCATTGCCACAGCTATGGTGTAAATCACAGCTGCGGCTCAGATTCGATCCCTGGCCTGGAACTTTCATATGCTACAGTCGTTTTAAAAAAAGGAAAAAAAGCAATTGTAGTTTTCATTCTTGTGTGGTAATAAAAAACCTAGTTACGTTTGAATCTTTTAAAAAATGAGGATCTGTGATCCTTGGTTAAATTTTGGGTACAATCACCAGTTGCCATTCTCAAGATTATGGTGCAAGGGCAAAATATAAACATGAGTTCTCAAAGCACAAATGCCAGACATCTTCCACTGAACTTTATTGTCTTTATATGAAAGTTTAAAATTTTTTCTTTCCTTCTTTACTGAGCTACTAGGTCTCCCTCAGTTATATGAAATATTTTACTACGACCTTTAACCACCAGGTATTAATTCTTAGGCCAGTTTTTTGTTTAAATTAACAATGTTCTCGAGCTTTAAGGCCTTAGTTTTTTAAAAACCATAAACTTTGTTTTAAGCACTTTTTAAAAACATAAACTTCATTTTAAGCATCAGATAGCACCCATCTTATATTGAGAGAGCTAGATTTTTTTTTTAGAATTCCATCTTGACCTGTAGTGTTTTTGAGTGTATTTCTTTGTATGGCCTAGGTGTTGTATTTTGTATGCATGACTTACCACAGTGTCTTGGTATCCACATTTTACCAGTTTGAATTAAGTGTAGAAACATTACCTCCCTTTCTGTTCTTTTACCCTCTCCCATTCATAATTGCCATAAATATTTCCTTTGCATACATTGAGAACCACATTAATAGTTTTATTATTTTTGCGAGTTCCTGTCTTGGCTCAGTGGTTAATGAATCCGACTAGGAACCATGAGGTTGCGGGTTTGATCCCTGGCCTTGCTCAGTGGGTTAAGGATCCGGTGTTGCCGTGAGCTGTGGTGTAGGTTGCAGACGCGGCTCGGATCCTGCATTGCTGTGGCTGTGGTGTAGCCTGGGAACCTCTGTATGCCACGGGTGTGGCCCTTGATAAGGCAAAAAGACAAAAAAAATAGTATTATTATTTTTGCTTCAACTGTCAAACATCTTGGAAAACTCGAGGAAAAGAAAAGTCCATTGAATTTACCCATATCTGTGCTCTTTCTGTTATTCTTTCTTCCTTCCCAATATTCAGGATTCCTTGTTTTATCATTTCCTTTCTATTTAATGAACTTCATTTAGTCATTCTTTTAGGGTAGGTCCTCTGGCCTCAACTTTACCTTAATTTTCCTTCACCTGAGAGGTCTTGATTATCTTTCCATTCCTGAAGGATTTTTTTTCCCTTGAAAAAGAATTCTGGGTTTGACATTTTTTTTCTTTTAACATTTGAAAAATGTTACACTATTTTCTTCTGACCTCCATGATTTCTCATGAGAATTCAAGTTATCATTTAAGTTGTTTCCTATTGCTTCTTTTAAGATTTTTTTCTTTGTTTTTAGAGTTTTTAAAAGTTGGACCATGATATGACCTGACATGAATTTCTTTGGGTTTATTCTGTTTGAAATTCACTCAGCTTCTTGAATTTGTAAATTTGTGTATTTTGCCAAATTTAGGAAATTTTCAGCCATTATTTTGTCTTTGAATACTTTTTCAGACTTACCTGTTTTCTTATTTCCTTCAAGGCTCAGATGACATGAATGTTAGATCCTTTTTTGTTATGGTCTCATAAGACCCCAAGGCTCTGTTCATTTTTTTTTTTCAATTCATTTTCTCTCTGTTATTCAGATCAGGCAGTTGCTATTGTTCTGTGTTCCAGTCTACTGCATCTTTCCTCTTTCCCCTCCATTCTGCTATTGAACCTACTTATTGAGTTTTTTCATTCAGTTATTTTGTTTTTCAGCTCTAAAATTTTAATTTGATTCATCTGTATTCTATTTCTTTGCTGAGATTTTCTATTATTTGCTAAGACTTTCTGTGTTTCAAACATGTCTGTAATTGCTTGTTGAAGCATTTTTATGATGGCTACTTTTAAATTCCTGCCAAATAATTCTAACATCTATTTCATCTAAGTGCTGGCTTCTATTGACTGTTTGTTCTCAATAAAATTATGATTTTTTCCCCTAGTTCTTGTTATGACCAGTGGCTTTTGATTAAAACCTGGATATGTGGGGTATTATGTTGTAAGACTCTGGATCTTATTTAACTCTTTTGTTTCAGATTTAAATAGGCCTCTGATACCATTTCATTGGTGGATAGGGAATGTTGTCTTGTTACCACAGGGTAGCAATGAAATTCCAAGTTTCTTACTCAGACTTCTCTACTTAAAGAGAAAAGTATTCATACTTGGTAGCAGCATTTCTGTGGGATAAGGGCAGAGGGGTTGGAGAAGCTCTGTAGTTTGATGAGTGTGAAAGTCTGTGTTCTCCACTCTGCCTTATTGTCTAAAAATTCCGTCTTGCTAGGCTACTCCTTTCCCGGTCCTTTGGCTATGAAGAGAGCAGTCGTTTCTTGGAGCCTTTTTTGTATGTGTTCATTGATGTTTCTGGATTGCCAGTTCTCTAGTCCCTAGTCTAGGGTATATGTGGCAAAAAGAAAACCTAGGGAACTCACTGGTGTGTCATTATTCAGGCCCTGAAGTCCCTGGTTGGTCTGCCTTCATCTATCCACCTTTCCAAATCTTCTCATGCTTATCTTGTATATAATGTCCAGGGGTTTTTAACTGTGCTTAGTAGGAAGGATGGGGAGAAAATACATGTTCTTTATCTTTTTAGAAGTATAAGTCCAGATGTATTGTCTTAAAACATTTTATTTGGGGCTTATAGAAGAGATCATGTGTTTTACAGGAATTTATATGATGACTTGTATTTAATTTTGGTCAAAGTATGCTGAAATTAAGTTTACAATGCTTTTGTTTATATTATTTTCCAGTTTGTGTGTAAGGTACTAGTTACTGGAAAAGAGAAGTCTTAATTGACTATCAGACATCTATCTAAATTATTTAGATAGAATTTTATCTGAGTAGTGATTCATAGTACTCTAAATAATTTAGAGAGACTGTAAATAAATTCAGTAATTTGAGTTTGTCTAAAATTGTCCTTTAATTTTTCATTATTATAGGCAATTACCTAGTGTACATTATTTTACTAGCCGCACTCTTTTTACTTTAAAATCATTTGATGGCAAACCTCATTTTTTTCTTTTAGAAGTCGTTAGATAAGCACATTTTCTATTAATTTGAAATTGTTTTAGTTTATAGGTTCATAATTAAGAATGCCAGAAATTATAACAAAGTTAATGTCAAATAAAATATAATATATATTATTATCAGAGAGCCTGCATCTTTATTGATACTAGTCAGAGTCATTTCTGCTGAGCCACTAAGGGAACCCTCCCAAGAAATTGTTTTTTTGTGTCTATTATGAATTAAAGTTTTATTCATTTAGATATGTTCATGCAATTATATATTTTAATTGGTGCTTAATAGTGAATTTTTAAGAATTTGAGACTTCCAAATATTTTAAAAACTTGTTTACAATATTGTTTACAATATACTTGCGTTGTTAACATAGTACTAAGTTTTCTTGGGGTGGATTTTTATGTGTTGATTTAGAAAATAAAATAATCCGGAGTTCCCGTAGTGACGCAGCAGTTAATGAATCCGACTAGGAACCATGAGGCTGTGAGTTCGGTGTCTGGCCTTGCTCAGTGGGTTAAGGATCCAGCATTGCCATGAGCTGTGGTGTAGGTCACAGAGGCAGCTCGGATCCCACACTGCTGTGGCTGTGGCGTGGGCCGGTGGCTACAGCTCTGATTTGACCCCTAGCCTGGGAACCTCCATATGCCGCAGGTGCGGCCCTAAAAAGCAAAAAAAAAATAATAATAAATAAAATAAAATAATCCAATTAATATATATGTGTTAAAACCATTATTTATAGCTTAAAATGAATAACAAGACATAAAAATCACATTTTTTTTGGTTAAACAAATTTTTGTATCTTTGGCCACAAAGACCATAGTTTCTTAGCTGTGATAGGGGAACCAAACCACTACTAACTCTTTGAAAGAAGAAAAAAAATCTTAAGAGTTCTGCTTTCATATTCATAATCTTAAATTTAAGATTAACTTCCTCTTACTATAAAGTAATAAAAATTATGGCATAATTAAACTGGTAAATATAATTCTTGGTTTATATACATCTTCACTGAGCTCTTCTAGCTAAAATGAGTATAATCTCTATTGATAAAATTAACTTTTGTAATAGTTCTTTAAAAATGAGTTTTTGTTTTATCTTTGTGTTAATGTCTAGTAACTATAATGCAAAACAGAGTAACAGGCATGAGATTTTAAATATTAATATTCATAGAATAAAGTGCACAACCGTAAGCATACAGCTTAATGAATTTTTATAGTTAATGCTCCTGTATAATTTTAATGTATGCAAATATTTAAAATCTTGAATAGAAATTTAAATGACTAAAATTTTAAAAATTTCTTTCATATGAGAAACTGAGTTTATCAGAAATAACATATATATGTGTGTGTATATGTGTGTGTGTGTGTGTGTGTGTGTGTATATATATATATATATGTTACTCATACAACTACATAAGTCATTAGGTTAACCAAATAAAATTCTTGACTGTGACAAAACAAACTGCATATATTTTTCATTGATATGATAAAGTATACTAATAAAAAAACAGGCTTCCCTTAAACTTTAGTGTTGTAATGCTGCTACCAAGAAAGAATTGTCAATTAAAACATCAACAATCTCAAAAAAGAATTAGAATGGAGAGTATATCAGACAATTGCATATTTAACAATGAAACAGTTTTTTTTTTGTTGTTGTTGTTGTTTTGCCTTTTGTCGTTTTATGGCCGCACCCGCGGCATGTGGAGGTTCCCAGGCTAGGGGTCTAATCAGAGCTGTGGCCACTGGCCTGCGACGCAGCCACAGCAACGCAGGATCCGAGCTGCGTCTGCAACCTACACTACAGTTCACGGCAACGCCGGATCGTTAACCCACTGAGCAAGGGCAGGGATCGAACCCACAACCTCATGGTTCCTAGTCGGATTCGTTAACCAGTGCACCACAACGGGAACTCCGAAACAGTTTTTTAAAAATTATAAGTAACCCCAAACAAGATTCATTAGTTGGAGTAGGATGTATATTGTGTAAAGACAATTGTAATATTGTCTTGTTAATCTGTAAATACTTTTATGCTGTTTTAATATTAATAAACTGTTATTGACTAAACCAATAATTATGCTAGTTTTAATCAATATTTCCAGCTAAAGTAATAGTTGTATTGTTTATCATGTTACAAAAAGGAAATCAGTTACAATTTAGATAAAAGGTTTAAAATTAAGGTAGATATGCCTTAAATTAATGTTAAAACTCACTTGGAAAAATTTAACTTAAATTTAATGTCTTTACATATATATTTCCTAGTTCTCTTATCTAAAATGTCTTAAAACAGTGTCACTCCATCAAGCCAGTCTTGAAATACACCTTTAGCCCTCAGACTTTTGTCTCTAATATTGTGTTACATTAACAGAAATCAGAACTTCTTGAGAAGATACCTGCTTTTCGTATTTAGGGATATAAGTACAGATTGTTCGGGTAAGGGTAGGGGTAGAGTAAGAGATGGAAGGGAGGCAGGCAGCAGTAACTGCTAGAGAGCAAGCAATAATGTTTTGAAAATTCAGAGGCTCCTTCAAAAGAACACAAGAGGCAACTGTAATAAAAAATTAGAAAAAAAAAAAAAAGGACACAAGAGGCATCTTACAGTGGCTCCAACTGGCTAATTGTGACTATTTGAACATTAAAAAAAAAAGGATAATAAAACTGTGAGAAGCCTATGACCCATAATGAAACTCAAAAGTATAAGAACTACTTTTCAAAAAATTAATATTTTATTCAGATGAATTTTATATAATATTTAAATATTTATGTTCAATTTTACTTATGTTCCTAAGATAGGCAAAAATGTTCCCATACACAAAAAATAATATGAATCAATGCTTACACAAAGACCACACTTTCTTCTTTCTGTATTTAGGGACAGGCTAAATACAGGTAAATGCTATAAAGTATTTAGGGACAGGTGATACTTCTGCTATCTCCCCAGAGGCTACCCTACCAACAGGATTCACACATTAGAAGATAAGCTACCATATTCTTTCAGAAGTTAATGAAATCTGTCAAGAAGGACCATTCGTAATAAGGAGTCCTCCTAAATGATCTTGATGATTGTACAACAGGATAAAGAGAACTTGATGCTCCATAGCCAACTGAATTTAACCTTTTAAATGTGCTTGAATATACAGAATATGCTTTTTCCATAAAATATATTTGCTTATTGATAGGTTCACCAGTTGTTGCTGGTTGCTACATTAACCTCTGTTGTTGCACCGTGTGGTTCTTGAAAGGAATGGGGTGGATAAAAACATTCTCAAAGATGACATTAGAAGCCAAAGACTTAGACCCCAGGTCTTCTGCTTTCCTGGTCCAAAATAATCTTGCTCTGTAAATTTCATTTTGATCACTTAGTCTTAGGAGGTAAAATGAAAAGTAATTTATTTGTGTTGCTTACTTTTCAGATGAAAAATAATATGCCAGATTCTTGGATTTGTGGTTTCAAGGCCAAGAAAATTTAATGACTTAAAAATGTATGAGGCATATCTCAAAAAAAAGTTTTGAAATACTGATCAGTGTATAGTATGATTCTAGTTATGTAAATATATATAATATTGAAGGCTGTTAAAAATGTATAGGATGGCAGTACTCCCCAAATTGACCTACACATTCAACACAGTCCCAATCAAAATCCTAGCCTGCTTTTTTTTTTCAGAAATTAACAAGCTGATACTAAAGTTCATATGGCATTGCAGGAGACCCAGACTATCCATAACAGTCCTGAAAAAGAAGAACAAAGTTCAAGGAGATTTCAAAACTTAATATTACAGCTGTAGTTTTCAAGACCATGTAGTTTTGAAAATAGACTGGCATAAGAATAGACAGATGTATTACTGAAATTGAATTGAGAGTCCAGAAAGAACTCTTACATTTATGGTCAATTGATTTTCAACAAGGATGCCAAGACAATTCAGTGGGGAAAAGAACAGTCTTTTTAACAAATGATGCTGGAATACCAGGCCAAAAAATGAAGTTAGATCCTTACTTCAAACCATATATAAAAATTAAATCAAACTAGATAATATATCTGAATGTAAGAGCTAAAACTATAAAAACTCTTAGACAAAAACGTAGGTGTAGATCTGTGTCCTTGGATTTGGCAGTGCCTTCTGAGGTATGACACCAGAAACATAAGCAACAAAAGAAAAAAAATGGGTATATCGAACTACAACAAAATTTAAAACTGTTGTGCTGCAAATGATAACCCTAAGAAATTAAGACAATTTACAGAGTAGGAGAAAATATTTCAGATCATATATATGATAAGGAATTGGTCTTGAGAATATATAAAGAATTCTTAAAACTCAAAAGACAACCCAATTAAAAAATGGGAAAAGTATCAGAATAGACATTTCTCCGAAACAGATATACAAATGGTCGACAGGCATATGGAAAGGTGCTCAATATCATTAGCTGTTAGAGAAATACGAGTCAAAACCGCAGTAAGATAGGACCTCATACCCACGAAGATGTCCATATTCAAAGGACAGACAATAACAAGTATTGGAAAGATATGGAGAAATTAGAACCCTCATATACTGCTGGTGAGAATGCAGCTGCTTTGGTAGTTTTCAAAGGATTAAACATAGTGTTACCATATATATGACTTAATAATTGGACTTCTAGGCATATACGCAAGAGAAATGAAAATGTACATCCACATAAAAACTTGTACATGAATGTTCATAGCAACATTGCTATAATCACTAAAAAGTGGAAATGATCCAAATGTCTATCAATGAATGAATAAACAAAATGTAGTATATTCCTACAATGGACTATTATTTGGCCATAAAAAGGAATGATGTACTGATACATGCTCAGCCTGGATGACCTTGAAAGCACTATGATAAGTGAAAAAAGCCAGTCATAAAAGGACATGTATTGTATTATTTCATTTAAATAAAATGTCTAGAATGGGCAAATCTATAGACAGAAAGTAGATCGGTGGTTTTCTAGGGTTGAGGGGTAGGGGCAGTGGGGAATGGGCTTCTTTTCGGGGTGATGGTTACACAACTGTGAGTATACAAAAAAAAAACCATTGAATTTCATACTTTTCAATATGTTAATAAATAATCATGAAAGTATTTTAACATTGCTTAAAATTGTAATTTCCATAAATTATGTTAATATGATATTACTTCAGAGATTGATAAAATCCAATAAAAGAAAGTTAACAGAGCTTAAATAAATTTAGTTAAATTTATGTAATCTAAACCTATATGAGACTGTTTAATAAGAAACAGTTAGAATTTCAGAGGCTTCCTGAAAATTGTAACTGTTTAGCAACAGTGTTTATGATGTTTTAGATAAACTTCAGACTTAAAAGTATGGTTAAAGAAGTATCTTTTATTATTATAAAAGACTACCTGCTTTGCCTAAAATAAGAGAACTTTTTAAAAAATTGTCCAGATTTTCTTCCTAATAATTACTGGACTATTGGCCAAAAACAAAAACCAAACTTAAAAACAACAAAAAAAGTCCTTAGATGGGCACATTTATCTTAAACATAACATGGAGTTTAGTTTTCCTTTACAGCATTCTTCTGTAGAAATTTTTTGCTTGTGATTATTTCCTTAAGCTCAGCTATTAATTTGTCTACTTGTCAGCATTTGATTCATTCAGTTATTTAACAAATGCGTTTTGACTGTCTCCTATGACTCTAGGTGGTGGTTAGAATAGAGGAAATGGAGAGCAAAGCAGACATGGTCACAGCTCTCAGAGAGCTTATAATATTTGGCAGTTAGCAAACATTAAATAAAGATGTCGTTAAAAATATCTCAAGTTCTATAAAGAAAAGACCAGTCTGTTAGAGACTAGTGAAGGATCTGGAGATCATGAGGAAAGTAAGGACTTTACTTCTTTTACTAAAGAAGTAACATTTACACATGACAATCCTGTTTTATTGTTTAAAAGTTTTTTTGCCTAATTGGCAAAAAAAATTGTTTTTAACTTGCATTTTTAATGAACAGTGAATTTCAGCAAGTTTTCATGCTAACTGGCTTTTATGTTATTCCTTACACTTCTTCCTCCTTTAATCAGCTCTTCTATGAGAAGGAAGTATATATTTTGAATATATTGTTTGTTGATGGAAGTTTTATTTTTCATTGCTTCTTTTAAATAATGATTTTATTGTTTTCCTGAGAATAAACTCAAAATTAATTAATTTGCCTTTTACCTCTGCATGAAGTGAATTTGTTCTTCCTAAAAATTTAGTGTTTGGCTATGGTGAGCCAGTATGAACCTACTACAGCACACCACTGTGTTGGAGAACACAATCAAGAATTTTTGAGTTTCCATTGTGGCTCAGAGGGTTAAGGACCTTCTACATGAGGATGTGGGTTTGATCCTTGGCCTTGCTCAGTGGGTTAAGAATCCAGCGTTGCCACAAGCTGTGGAGTAGGTTGCAGATATGGCTTGGATCTGGCGTTGCTGTGGCTGTGGCATAGGCCTGCAGCTGCAGCTCTGATTTGACCCCTAGCCTGGGAACTTCCATATGCTGTGGGTATGGCTGTAAAAAAGAAAAAAAAATGTTTTTAATAAGTTTCCTACCAAATCATTAGTTTTATGGGAGAACAAAAGCAGAGAGATTTAGAGAATTGTGTTAACACGTGAATTTTACACTAATCTTGCTCATCTGCTTTAATAAGAATCTGAAAAAAAATAATTTTGTTCCTTTAAGTGAGAATTGGCTGTGTCAAAAGTGTTTATTTCTTGGTGCTTTATCTCAACTTTTAAGTGATAGTATGTAAAGTAAGTTTAGATTAGGTTCTGTCAATATGCCATGTATAATAATAAATATTACTAATTGTTTGGTTTTTTTTTCCCTTAAGGAATAACTGTGACGCCTGAAGAAGAACAAAACTTGAATCATTATGTACAAGTTTTACAGAACCTAATACTAAGTGTCCCCACTAAGGAGCCAGGTCGTCAGAAAAAATCAAAGTCTCCTAATAATGTTAATTCTGTAGGACCGAGGGTATCAAAATTTAAGGAGATAATTACACATGAGGAAGATTCAGCTGAGAATGATGTTTTAATCAGTCCTGTCACTGAGGAAACTACAACTTTCCCTACTAGGGGCTTCACACTGGAAATAGAGAAGCAAAGACGTACTAAAAGTACAGCATTCTGGTCAATTAAACCAAATAATATTTCTGTTGTTTTACATGCAAAAGAACCTTACATTGAAAAAGATGAGCCAGAGCCAGAGCCAGAGCCAGCTGTAAATCAAACCATGGTACCAACGTCATCGCCAAATGTTCACGACTCATTTACAAGTCAAGATGTCACCACTTCAACTAAGGAAATTGACCTGAGTACCATCACAGAAGAAGATGTCCCTCAGCTCTCAGGCGAGTATGAATGGGAAAATCCCAAACCAGAGAATCTGTATAATGAAGACATTTTGAAAAAGATTTCAGATATTGATTCACAGGTGCAACAGATACCTCTTCCTGAGAGCTTCAAGCCAGAATATAGAGCAGACATCCAAGCCTCTAAAGAACACTTGAAACGAAGCCTTGCTCTGGCAGCAGCAGCAGAACATAAATTAGAAAAAATGTATAAATCCCAGATGTTGCCACTAGGACGAAGCAGTGGTGGAATTGATGACATCGAAACTGTTATTAACATGCTGTATAATTCTAGATCTAAATTATCTGAATATTTAGATATTAAACATGTTCCACCAGAGATGAGAAGAAAAGCTACTGCAGTATTCAATACATTAAAAAATATATTATGTGTAAATAAAGAAGAAACCCAAAACCTTATTAGGAAGTTATTAAACAATAATATAAAAATTATAAATCTACTTGATATTACATGACAAAATTGATTTAAGCTAACTGCATTCAGTCACAGGAGAAATAAGCATATTAATGATTCAAAGCTGTATAAAAATATCTTTTATATTTCAATGTGCTAACGTCTTTACATGGCATGTGTTATAAAAATTTTTCATATGCACTAAAAAACTAAAATAAAATTTTGGTTCAGGAATTTGTAGTTTTTTCTCATTAATTAAAGTTACGTAGTTCTAATCTTTAAAATGGTTATGCTTTGATTTTACTTGAATAGGTTAGTTTAATTCATCCATTTTATAAGACTTAAGAGACTTTGTATACTCTATATATAGCTGGCTTTAAATAATTGCATATAAATATGAAATTTTAGGATATGTGGTCTGGTTTTTTTTTTACCTTTTTTTGGTCTTTTTTGGGGCTGCACCTGTGGCACATGGAGGTTCCCAGGCTAGGGGTCCAATCAGAGCTGCAGCTGCAGGCCTATACCACAGCCACAGCAATGTGGGATCCGAGCCATGTCTGTGACCTGCACCACAGCTCACGGCATCCTCATGGATGCTAGTGAGGTTTGTTAACCCCTGAGCCACAATGGGAACTCTGGATGTGTGGTTTTTATTACTCTTTCAGGGGATCTGAGTTTTCTATTTGAATAGCATAGTTGGAGCTTGTATCAGAACTACTTTTATGTGAATATATATGTGCCTCCTTTGAGAGGTAAATGGTATACACCCCTATTCCTTTGTCATTAAGTGCTTTTGGAGTGTCAGTGAGGGACTGTAATCTGAATTTGTAATGAAGTCATTTTCACTTCCTCTTTTTGTTTGTTTATATGTATTTTTAGTGAAGCTTTGCAAATCTTTTATCTGGGAGGATGACTAACATAAGGCTAACTGTAATATTTTAATTATGGTGCAGGTAATTCCATTTCATGATTTGACTAATATTACATTTAAATTCATTTGTTTATTCACTTATCAATCCAGTCATTTACAGTTTAATAAAGATTTATTGACCTTTTACTATATGCAGGACAAAATGCTAGGCTTTGAGGGTACAGTAGTAAGACTTATTTCCTTCTCTCTTTGAAATAATACTATAGCAGCGAAGAGACATAACTTTGACAGTTTTTAAATTTCAGTCGTGATGAGTTGTTATGAAAGTATGAGAAATTTGACCTTACCTAGACCAAGAATACTAGGAAAGCTACGCTGAGAAAGTAGCATTTGAAATGAGATCTGAAGGTTAAGGGTGTATGTAAGGGAGAGAAGGGGGTATTTCAGGCAGAGGGAACAGCACGTGGGAATGCTTTGAGTTGAGAATGAGTATGACAAGTTCAAGATGTAACTGGAGAATAGAAAGGCAAGGGAGAGCATCTCATGATGGAGCTGATAAGGTACAGGAGTGGAATAGATTTTGTAAGGCCTCAGTGTATACTGAAGATTAAAGCCTTTAAGCCTTTAGCTTAACATTAGTAGGTGTTAAGCAAAGACTAGGTATGATCAAAATCGTGTTTTAGAAAAACCACTCTGGCTATAGTTTTGAAAGTAGGCAAAAGCAGAAGTGCACAGGCCAGATTTAACTTGGACTACATGGAAAAAAGTGGCAATTCTTCAAAAAAAGAGTTAGAATCAACACTGTTTGGTGATTGAATGAATATGGGGACTGAGGGAGTAGTAAGGATCAAAAGTATTTCCCACACAATTAGCTGTATTATAAAAAGGTCTACAAAGGTTTTGTTTCATAATAACACTTTTCCTGTTTACTTTGTTGCTTGTTTTTTTAAAAAAATATTTACTGTGGACAATTTCAACATATGCAAAAGTAAACAAATTAATACAATAAACCTATATATATCCATCATCCAGTTTCAGTAATTACCTACTAGTGACTAGTCTTATTTCACCTAAACCCCTTTCCCTCTTTCCTGTTTTTGGCTGAAATAAATGCCAGATATTTTTTCATTTCATCTCTAAACATAACAGTGTGAAGGTCTATAAGCTTTTTAAAAAAACATTACCACAATATCACACATAAAAATTTAATAATTCTTAAAATCATCAAATCTAGTCAATGTTCAAAGCTTTGATTGCTTAATTTTTAAAATTTAGAGTTTGTTTGAATCAAGATCCAAATAAAGTTTATATATTGAGATTGGTTGATTTGACTCATTAAGTCTCTTTTAATCTACACCTCTTTCTTTCCCACTTAAAATTTATTTGTCAAAGAAGTTGGTCATTTGACCTGTGGTTTTACAAAAAAATAGCATGACTTTTACTGCCTATATCCTCATAGTGCTATTTAGTATGTTTTGCTGTCCTTTCTGTAAATTGGTAGCTGGCTTTAGAGAGACTTTATCAGATTCAAGTTAGTTTTTTTGGTTTTGTTTTTGGTCAAGATGTTGTATTCTTCAGTCTGGTATATCTTTTTGCATATTTAGTGGCCTTTGTTTATTACCTAGATAGATGAATTGATCAGGGATATCATTCCTCCCTTTAATATCTGGAATATGTCTACAAAGAGAAGGTTCCTCTTATATCTTGTCTGAGTGTCCAACAGTCCAGTGTATATTGGAAAGGCATCAAATACTTGAATCTTTCTCTGTGTTTAACAATTTTCAAAATAATTAGTTCATAGTATCCTCCAGTGGTGACTAGTTTAACCATTCATCTGTTTAAGAACCTCTGGATTGTTTCTAGTTTTTGGCTATTACAAACAATTCTTCTACAAACATTCACTAGCAGGTTTTTGTTTAAACATAAGTTTTCATTTCTTAGGCATAAATGCCCAGAAACAAAATTGCTGTGTGGTATGGTAATTGTATATTCAGTTTTATAAGAAACTGCCCACTGTTTTCCAGAGTTGGCTGTACCATTTCACATAACCACCAGCATTGTATGAGTTTCTCTGAAACTTCATCAGGATTTGGTGTTATCACTAGTATTTAATGTTTGTTTACTTTAAAATGTATAATTCAGTGGTTTTAGTATATCAAAGTTTTACAACTATCTAGTTCTAGAATTTCGTCACCCTAAAAATAAACCCCATACCCATTAGCAGTCACTCCACAATTGTCCCTCCCCCACCAGTTAAGCAACCACCAATTTGTGTCATGTCTCTATGGATTTGTCCATTCTGGATACTTGATGTAATCATACATTTTGTATTCTTGTGTGACAACTTCTTTCACTTAACATAGTGTTGTCAAAGTTCATCCATATTGTAGCAAGTATCAGTACTTTGTTATCTGTTATGGCTGAATAATATTCCATTATGTGGATACACCACATTTTGTTTATGTATTCATCAGTTGATGGACATTTGGGTTGTTTTCACTTTTTGGCTATTAGAAATAATGCTTTTGTGGATATACATCTACATATTTTTGTGGGAATATGCTTTAAATTTTCTTGAATGTGTACCTAGGAGTAGAATTGCTGGGTCATATGGTAACTATAACTTTTGAGGGACTGCCAAACTATTCCAAAGGAGTGAACCATTTTACATTCTTACCAGCAATGTATGAGCGTTTCAGTTTCTCTACATTCTCCCTATTGGTTATCAAAGTCTGTCTTTTTTAAAAATTATAGCTATCCTTTTGAGAGTGAAGTGGCATAATTGTGGTTTTGACTTGTATTTCTCTAATGTCTAATGATATTAAGCACCTGTTCTTATGACTATTGGCCATTTGTATATTGTCTTTGAAGAAGGTCTTTTTAAATCCTTGCCATTTTAAAATTAGGTTATTTGTCTTTTTATTATTGAGTTGTGAGAATTCTTCATATATTTCAGATACTGGCTCCTTATTAGATATATAATTTGAAAATATTTTCTTCCATTCTATCAGTTTTCTTTTCACTTTTTAATAGTATTGTTTGTAGGACAAAAGTTTTTCTGAGCACAATATATATATATATTTTTTTGTCTTTTTGCCTTATCTAGGGCTGCACCCGCGGCATATGGAGGTTCCCAGGCTAGGGGTCTAACAGGAGCTGTAGCTGCCAGCCTGCACCACAGCCACAGCAACACGGGATCCGAGCCACGTCTGCAACCTACACTACAGCTCATGGCAACGCCGGATCCTTAACCCACTGAGCAAGGCCAGGGATTGAACCTGCAACCTCATGGTTCTTAGTCAGATTCGTTAACCACTGAGCCACGAAGGGAACTTCAATATTTTATTTTTTTTAATTTTACAAAGGTGGGATTATTTATGAACTTCTTGTTATTTAGTATTTTTTATTATAGTTGATTTACAATGTTATGCCAATTTCTGCTATACAGAAAAATGACCCAGTTGTACATAAAACATATTCATTTTCTTGTTTTACCTCACATTATGGTCTATGCCAAGAGATCGAATATAGTTCCTTGTGCTATACAGTAGGACTTTGTTGCTTATCCATTCTAAATGAGGTAGTTTGCTTGTACTAACCCCAAACTCCCAGTCCATCCCACTCCATCTCCCTCCCCCTTGTTAACCTCGTCTGTTTTCTATGTCTGTGAGTCTGTTTCTGTTATGTAGATAGGTTCATTTGTGCCATATTTTAGATTCCTCATGTAAGTGATACAGCATTCGTCCTTCTCTTTCTGACTTACTTCACTTAGTATGATAATCTCTAGTTACCTCCATATTGCTGCAAATGTCATTATTTCATTCTTTTTATGGCTGAGTAGTATTCCATTGTGTGTGTGTGTGTGTGTGTGTGTATCTCACATCTTCTTAATTCATTCATCTACAAGTGGACATTTAGGTTGCTTCCATGTCTTGGCTATTATGAATAGTGCTGCAATGAACATACAGGTGCATGTATCTTTTTGAATTACAATTTTGTATGGATGTATGCCCAGGAGTGAATTACTAGATCATACAGTAGTTCTATATTTAGTTTTCTGAGGTACCTCCATAGTGGCTGTATCAGTTTACATTCCTTCACACCTTCTCCAACATTTGTTATTTTTAGACTTATTAATGATGGCCATGTTGACCAGTGTGAGGTGGTACCTCATTGTGGTCTTGATTTGCATTTCTCTAATAATTAGTGATGTTGAGCATCTTTTCATGTGCCTACTAGCCATCTTTATGTCTTCTTTGAAGAAATATCTATTTAGGTATTCTGCCTATTTTTCAGTTGGGTTGTTTGTTTTGTTGCTGTTGAGTTGTATGAGTTGTTTGTATATTTTGGACTTTAAGCCCTTTTTGGTTGCATCGTTGGTAACTATTTTCTCCCATTCCATAAGTTGTCTTTTTTTTTTTAAGGTTTCCTTTGCTGTGCAAAAGCTTGTAAGTTTGATTAGTTCCCATTGGTTTATTTTTGTTTTTATTTCTATTGCCTTGGGAGACTGACTTAAGAAAACATTTGTACTGTTGATGTCAGAGAATGTTTTGCCTATGTTCTCTTCTAGGAGCTTTATGGTATCATGTCTTATGTTTAAGTCTCTAAGCCATTTTAAATTTATTTTTGTGCGTGGTGTGAGGATGTGTTCTAGTTTCACTGATTTACTTGTAGCTGTCCAGTTTTCCCAGCACCACTTGCTGAAGAGACGTTTTCCCCATTTTATATTCTTCCTTTATTAAAGATTAATTGACAGTAGGGTTTATTTCTAAGTTCTCTATTCTGTTTCATTGATCCATATGTCTTTTTTTGTACCATTACCACACTATCTTGATTATGCAATATTGTCTGAAATCTGAGAGAATTATGCCTCCTGCTTGTTTTTTGTTTCTCAGGATTATTCTGCCAATTCTGGGTCTTTTATGATTCCCTATATATTTTTGGATTATTTGTTCAAGTTCTGTGAAAAATGTCAGGGGTAATTTGATGGGGATGGCATTATATCTGTAGATTGCTTTGGGCGGTATGGTCATTTTAACAGTGTTAATCCTTGCAATTCAGGAGCATGGGATATCTTTCCATTTATTTGACTCCTCTTTAATTTCCTTGATTAATGCTTTATAGTTCTAAGCGTATAAAGCTTTCATATTCTTGGTCAGGTTTATTTCTAGATATTTAATTTTTTGGTGTGATTTTAAAAGTTTTTTTTATGTTCCTTTTCTAATGTTTCATTGTTGGTATACAGAAATGCAACCGATTTCTGAATGTTAATCATGTATCTTGCTACTTTGCTGAATTCATTGATCAGTTCAAATAGTATTTGTGTGGAGTCCTTAGGGTTTTCTTTATCTAGTATCATGTCATCTGCAATAGAGTGATAATTTTAACTCTTCTCTTCCAATTTGGATACCTTTTATTTTGTTTGTCCAATTGCTGTGCCTAGGACTTCCAACACCATGTTGAGTAAAAGTGGTGAGAGTGGGCATCCTTCTTTTATTCCAGATTTTAGCTGGAAGGGTTTTGGCTTTTCTCCATTGAGTGTTATATTGGTTGTGGGTTTGTCATAAACAGTTTTTGTTATATTGAGATGTGTTCCCTTTATACCTAGTTTGGTAAGAGATTTTACCATTAATGCATGTTGAATTCTGTCAAGTGCTTTTTCTGCATGTATTGAAATTATCATGCTGTCTTTTACTTTTGTTAATGTGATGTATAATGTTGATTGATTTGCATATGTTGAACCATCCTGGTGAACTTGGAATGAATCCCACTTGGTCGTGATGTGTGATCTTTTTTATGTGTTGTTGGATTTGGTTGGCTAAAATTTTGTTGAGAATTTTAGTATCTATATTCATTAAAGATATTGGCCCATAGTTTTCTGTTTCGATAATATCTTTGTCTTGGTATTAGGATGATGGGGGCTAATAGAATGTCTCTGAGGGTTTTCCTCCTTTTTCAGTCTTTTGGAAGATTTTTAGAAGGATCAGTGTAAGTTCTTTGTACGTTTGCTAGAATTTACTTGTGAAGCATCTGATCCTGGAATTTGTATGGAATTTTTTTTTCCTTGTCTTTTTAGGGCCTCACCCATGGCATATGGAAGTTCCCATGCTAGGGGTCAAATCAGAGCTGTAACCGCCGGCCTATGCCACAGTCATAGCAACACATGACCAGAGCTGTGTCTGTGACCTATGCCACAGCTCATAGCAACACCAGATCCTTTCAACCCACTGAGCAAGGGCAGAGATCGAACCCACGTCCTCATGGATACTAGTCAGGTTCATTACCACTGAGCCACAATAGGTACTCTAGTATGGAGTTTTTTGGTTTTTTTTTTTTTTTGACTTTTTGTCAATTTTTTGGGGGGGTGCGCACCCACAGCGTATGGAGATTCCCAGGCTAGGGGTCTAATCGGAGCTGTAGTTCTGGCCTGTGCCAGAGCCACAGCAATGCAGGATCTGAGCCGCGTCTGCAGCCTGCACCACAGCTCATGGCAATGCTGGATCCTTAACCCACTGAGCGAGGCCAGGGATCGAACTGCAACCTTATGTTCCTAGTCGGATTCCTTAACCACTGCACCATGACGGGAACTCCCGAGTTTTTTTTTTTTTTTTAATTCATATATTCAATTTCACTTCTAGTGATCAGTCTGTTCAAATTATCTATTTCTTCTTGATTCAGTTTTGGTGGACTATAATGTTTCTAGAAGTTGTCCATTTCCCCTAGGTTGTCAAATTGTTGGCATATACTTGTTGATAGTATTCTCTTACTTTTTTTTGTATTCTGCCGTATCCATTGAGATTTCTCCTTTTTCATTTCTTATTTTGTTTATTTGGGTTCTCTCTCTTTCCTTGGTGAGTCTGGCCAGAGGTTTGTCAACTTTGTTTACCCTTTCAAAGAACCAGCTCTTGGTTTTATTGATTTTTTCCTATTATTTAAAAAATTATCTATTTCATAGATTTCCTCTCCGATCTTTATGATTTCCTTCCTTCTGCTGAGTTCGGGTTTTGTTTGTTCTTCTTTTCCTAATTCTTCAGACAGGGTTAGGTTGTCAATTTGAGATTTTTATTCTTTTTTGAGGAAGGCTTGTATCATTATGAACTTCCCTCTAAGAACTGCTTTTGCACCATCCCATAGATTTTTTTAATGATTTTTATTTTTCCATTATAGTTGGTTTAGAGTGTTCTGTCAATTTTCTACTGTACAGAAAAGTGTCCTAGTCACACATACATATGTACATTCTTTTTCTCTCATCCTCCATCATGCTCCATGACAAGTGACTTGATATAGTTCCCAGTGCTATCCATAGATTTTACTTTTTTATTTTTATTTTTTTACTGGTTTGCTTTGTTTATTTATTTATTTATTTTTTTATGTTTTTTTATTTTTTTATTTTTTTTGCATTATAGCTGGTTTACAGATTTCTGTCAGATTTTCCAACTGCACCGCATGGTGACCCAGTTACATGTACATATATGGATTTGTCACAGGTAATTAGATATAGTTCCCCGTGCAATACAGTTGGATCTCCTTGCTATTCCATCATTAAAGCAGTAGTTATCCCCATTCCCTCCCACCCCTCTCCACCCCTCCCCCACCCCCTTGGCAACCACAAGTCTGTTCCCCAAGTTCGTGATTTTCTTTTCTGTTGAGATGTTCATTTGTGCAGTGTTTTAGACTCCAGTTATAAGAGATTTCATATGACATCTGTCTTTCTCCTTCTGACTTGCTTCACTCAGTATGAGGGTTTCTAATTCCATCCATGTTGCTGCGAATGACATT